>QYTT01081653.1:0-13263 GCA_006980735.1 Dasypogon diadema
AGAAGGTGTTACTAACTTATTTTACTTGCAGCTATGTCACTAAAAGGGATGACAAAATTCGGATTTCAGGAAAAGGGGTCAGATGTTTGTAGCTTTCTTTCTAATTTCTTTCTATTAAAAAATAACAAATTAGACAATAAAAAATAGTGAAAAATATATCTAAATAGAAATTATTAATAAGCATATCAGATTCACACTAAATTGCAGGCTTTGTGTTTTAGATATAAGTTTATTGGATAGTTATTATTATTGGTTGGGAATTAGTGAAGAAAAATTCCGTGTGTAAGATATTTGACGACGTGATCGTACGCCTGCAGAAAAAAGAAGAAAAAGTACGTACGTTGTAATTGTTGTAATGTATGCAAAGTACAGCAATGATTGCAAGTTTTTTGAAAGATGCCAGGTTATTTGTGTTCAAAGTTTAGAAGGAGTTTGAAGCTTCTATATGTATTTCAGTAGGATTCTACACCTTTGTACTGAGTTGCGAGGACTCAAGTTTGGATGGCGGACAATCTACACGACTAATCGTTCATTTTAGCGCTTCTATTTCCACACAGGACTGGATCTAAACTTTCGATTTGGGGGGATATGGCCTCATCGTGGCTTGGGAAAGCAATATTGTAGAAAGTTAAGAATACAAAAAGAAAAGAATTTAAATTCATGTTTATTGACTTTTTTCCAAAAAATGAACGTTAGTTGAAAGCAAATGTCTTCTTCTTCTCTAGTGATAGTTGCCTAAACATCAAGCTCAACGTCTCTATGAATATGCATCAAAGCAAGGTCGTTTGAAAATGTGCTCTTCATTGGCTAAGGGGGTATCAAATCTTAGAGACCTAAAAAGGTAGGTGATTTTCAAAGTGAAATATCTTAAACATATATTCTTGGGTATTTTGCAGGTTGTTAAGCAACACCTGAGCTCTATTTTCTCAAACTTTTATTTAAATAATTTGTAAATTTTAATTCTTATAAGCTGAAATGTAAACCTATATTTTGAATAACATCGCTGCACTACTGCAAGCCCGACAGGAAGTAGAACACAAAAGTTGAAATATGTTTTTTATTCAAATCAAATTAGAATAGTTTGTCTACAATTTGGAGTGAGATTTTTTAAAAATATTGCAAATTAAGAAAATGACAACCATTTGAAAATTAAATTGCATTTTTTCACTGTAAAATCGAATTTTAAAATGTCATAAAAAGTATAATTTAAACAGGGTTTAAATGCTGCAATATTTTTATTTGGCAGCATGCTATTGTTGTTGCTGATTTTTATGAAAAATGCTGTGATATGCTACAGCAATTTAAACCCTAAATTTAAGTACCATAAAATGCTAGATATTGTTTCAAGGAAAACGCGTTTAAGGTTTTTAGTGTAATCAACTGTTTATGCTACTTTAATTAGTATAAATAGCGCTATCTAGTATTAACAACATAACACATCAAGAAATAGTTGGTAAAGAAATTCTCCATAATAAAACAAAACAATTTAAACCAATAAATCTCACCGACAATGAAAAGGGATTGATATTCTATTACGACCCGGGCCGTTGGAGCATAAAAATTGACCTGACATGTCGACCTTTTAAATTTCCAAATTTCAAAAAGTTCTTTTGTCATAATATTTTAAAGGTGTTAAGATTTAGCAAGCTCTTATTTCAACCCATCAGGTTGGCACAACTCCTGGGTACGAACACGCTTTGTATAGCGTGGCTGATTTCTGATAGCTGTGGTGATCAATCTGTTTTTGCTGGTTTTACTGAAAATACGCCAAAGCTACTAGCGATCAACCACGTTTCGTACTGCATATTCCCTAGGAAATAGAAAGGATCCTTTCTTGAAAAGGAAAAAAAAATTGTGATAAAAAATTAATCTTCCTGGATTGCGGAAAATAAAGCAGAAATTGGCTCAATAAAAGTCGCAAAACATGCGCCTAAACTGCCCTTGTATCAGCAAAAGGTTATGGTTACTATATGGTGATATGCTGAGGATATAAGTTGTTATTCCTTCCTTCAGTCAGGAGAAAGCACTCCTACTGAACGTTACTGTTTCGAGATAAAACACTTATGCAACAAAAATTCTGTGAAAAGTAACCTCCATTAATCGATTAATATGGACCCATCCTGCCTCATGTCCTTTTTCACCTTTTCAGAAGTTAGAAATCATTCTTGCATCAGGAGATGCTCAGAGAGAGTTCCCCTTCCTCCCTCCTCCGAATATTGCTCAGGAATGATTATTTTCCTTTGCTGTCGGGGTGTGAATTTAGTTTGCTCATTTTACACCTCTAAGCCCTTACCCTCTTCTTCATAATAAATTTTTTACCGTCATGCTCCCATATAACAAAGCCAAGTGCGCCACTGGACAGAGCTTCTAAAATTCAAGGCCTTGAAGAGTATATTGCTTCTAAAAACCAAGACTTCTTCAAAAGGGATCGCGGATGCAAACGGTCTATACTTTAATTACTGGATCGGAGCTTGTAATCATCGTTGAGACTAAAGGTGACTGCAGTGTTATCCAACCATTCTAGAATCTTCCGGAATATCATATTAGCAAATGATGTAGTGATGGGCACTTGTACAGGCATAGCTTAAATTTGTAAGAACATGAATTTATGTACTTGATTCATACAAAATAATGAAATTATTCTCGGTTGAATTCCAGCAACTGCTTACACATTTACAATATGATGAAATTATTGAAATTCTTATAATTTTTCATGCATGTTTTGTGAACTTATTATGATTCATTTCTACCAGAAAAAGTTTCAATAAGAGTTCAAGTGTATGCGTGGCACATTTAACGGAGAAAACTGTCTCAATAATTCTATAAATAATTGAAATTTGTTTGTCAATTCTCTTCGTCATCATAATTTTTCGCTCAATATCTATGTTTCAGTGCCAATATTTTTAATTTATGTTTCATCTCATTTTTCAAATTTTCTACTTTATGCAGGCTTACTCTTGCGCAGGAAAGAAAATAAATGAATAAAAATCAACCAATGCTATTGCATTATTGCAGAGCAGAATAACGAAAGAATGGAACTTAAATTGTAATCATTATATTTTAACTAGATTTGTAACTTTTCGCTCGTTTTATTCTGCTTCGCATTATTCTCTGACATTTACAAAACCTTGAATTTTTCTCTAAAATAAGAAAAAATCGAAGGGAAGATAGAGTAAAGGGATAAAGTCAAGAACGTTCCGATGCACATTCCCCCTGAATGTGCACGTTTCATACCTAAAAGGAAAGATGGTAGTCTGTTGCACATTCAAACTCTTATCTTTAAGAAACACCCGCGAGATTTCGTGGCGCGAAATCAGACGGACGATAATGAAAAATACGTTGGTGCTATGAGGTATGGATACTTGATGTTATGCAATCGTCGCTTATAAGTTTGAAAGCTTACATTTAACTCGCAGATAACGCATTCTGTTCTGGGATATTATGTAGTTTGGATCTCCTATGGGACTTGTTTATGAGTGCAAGGTTGGCGGGTCGGAAATAGCGTCTTTTAGTGATGTTAAAAACTTTGGGATTAATATCCGAATTGTACAAATTATACGGTCGAGCAGAAAACTTTCAATCCATTTCGGAAGGTGGCACAATGTCAATTGTATTAAAAGCCTTTGGAAATATTTAATGCAAAGATCTCCGACTTATCAAAATTATGGAGACAATGATTCCAATGTATGGCGAAGAAGTCATCAGATCTACATGTAGCTGGCTGGAATAACGTAGAAAGTTAGTGATTGTAGAATGATTGAAGCAGGCGAGAGATAAGAGTTTTCAGTGAAACTGGCAGCAAATATATTTGCTTTATCCAACTGTTTAGTACAGTACACTTATTTTTATTATCAATTTAAGAAGATATAGATGAACTGGTGAAGTTGTTCTTCACAGTTTTGATGGGAGACTAAAAGCTCCCACCACACTCTTGCGTAGCAAAATCAAATTCATATCTGACCTGCCTTATAATTGATTTATACGTATTACACGCTTTCTTATAGGCAGGCCAGTATTTCAGATCCTTCTAATCTGAACATCTAAGCTATTATTGTAAAGAATACGATTAAGTGCCTGAGCATTTATAAGGTCTATATTAGACCCAGGCTTGAATATAATTCTCGTATTTGGTCAGAACAGAATACACTGCATAAAGTTCAAAAAAGGCTTTGAACAGGTTCGTTGCCACCTGTAGTAGAAAAGCTTCTGTGAGAAAAATATATCTAAAAATGCATTTAGTAAGAGAGCGCTTAAAAGCTTCGCGCTTATGTACTAGATCGCTAGCGAACCCGTTAAGCTCAATTATGTTAAAATAATTATTGTGCTTTTAAAATCGATTCTTTGAAGCATAGACGCAATAGCGCTATCTTACTTAAGCCATCTTCACCCCTTCGTTTTTGAGACAAGATTTTAATAGCAGAAAATTCGTCAAATCCCTCTAGTGCAGAACTATTGCGTATATTATTTGAGTAAAATGCGCTTCGACTCTTTTGTTCAATCACCTAATCCCTTTCTTCCCTCCTATTTGCCTTACTGCTAAGGATGTGCCGGAGCATTACAGAAAACTTCTAAGCTTTCGCTGCTACGTAAGGAAATATTTTTAGAATCAAACAAAATGCAGACTTGAAGAGATCATATTTCATATCTTAAATCATTGAGTGCTTTTCAGTGGAAGCACATTCTTTTAACATTTATCTATTAATTCTGTTATTCATCTCTTACACAGTGTACGGCAAACTAGCCGATTGCATAAAAGTGAAATAAAAATTGAATTAATTAACTCCTACTCATTAATTTTATTACAACTCTACTAATAAACTGTGCCTCTTAGTAAGAATATAGTGACTCTTCTAAATGTTAACATTCTACTTACCGAAACTTTGGCTAACCCAAATGCCCAGCATATCGATCTTAAGCAGTCGATAGTACACGTCCTCGCCTTTCTCCAGATTCATGAACAAGTGGTATATAAAGCTTCCACACCATGGTGCAACTGATCCAAATATGTGGCAAAACGACAAAAAGCGGAAGTCCTTTTCCCAAGGCATAAGAGCTGGCACCGTTGCGAGTATGTACACAATTGGTATACCTGGAAGTAAAAAAGTATGTATAGTGGGTTGGTCAAAAGGAGTTAATTTGATTCTGTTAGAAGTTTTTATATTTCCTATTTAACCACTTTGGACAAAAGGAACATTTAAGAAAATTATTCGAGTTAATTCCTCACAACTTTACATCCCAAGAGAACTCACTTTACTTATACGTATTTCTCTTGGGAGTTTTGATGATGAAAATGTTGGGAATTTATGAGGTAAAATTGGGTTATTATTTCAGGTGTTATTATACTTCGTTACGACGCGACGTAAGGGGAGGATTTTGAAAGTGGTGCTTTGTTAGGTAATAAACATTACATATTTCCTTTAGGAGGTGCTGTTGTTCGAAAAATTTTTAATGCAGGAGTGTGTGAAGCGGGCACTTTATTAAGGTTACATTTTGTAGATATATCTTAAATTATGTCTTTCAGGTTACTTGAGATAAATTTAAATTTAGTAAGCGGATGTATTTTATAATACTAGTCTTTCTTCTAATAGAAGTAATAAGTATAGCTAAAGATGTTCAAATAGGTACACATGGCAAGTAAGTACTTTTTTATTTTCTTCACATTAAGAGGAATTTGGCGTAATGTAGAGTTTATTTGCATTTTTAAAGCATGTGTGCACACAAAAACTTTTATTTCATTGATTTAAAGTTCTGTTTCTAAAATTATATGCTTTTTTCATATGTTCATCATTCCAACGCCTCCCTGTAGAGGAATACTAGGGGATGGCTGCATTTAGGTTCGTGCTATTTAAACAACACCATTTCAAGCTGCGTATTACTCGTCTTTTTAAACATTTCAACATTTCAAACCCCTTTCCAAATTTCATGTTAAGCTTAAGACTAACTTGTCTACTACCATTTCTCTAAAAAAAAATCACTCATGAGATGCGGACAGAATTGCCGGATGTCTCATGGATGTAGGGAAAAACCGCGGTTTTCTAGATTATCTTTTCGATGGATCTGCTCTTTCGGACGACGGGCCTTCCCTGCTTTCACTCCTTCTTAATGCTCTTTAATGCTCTATTCAAGCACATTTTTAAAATTTTCATCTGCGTGGATTCAATTTCTTCTGTTCATCTTACGTCTTCTCGCTACTTCTCTGTTTTTTTTCCAAAAATATCAAGTCGCGACCCTTAACTCCTTCGAGGTCCCAAATCCGATTTGTTTCAATATTCAATAACTCAGCTTGCCGTCGTTCTTTTGTCTTCGGATACTCTGGCTTTCGGCATACTTTTCCATTACAGATTATCAGCGAACGATGCGAATATGAAAAATCCTTAAATATTTCTATAGCCTCTCATACTTATTTAATTATCTTATTTATCTTCTTATCAATATCTCACTGACTTCATATGTGCTTAATACAGAATACATTACATATAAACTTTACTCTACTGTTAATATCTTGCTCTTTATCTACATAATTAATATCGTGGCCTTCTCCATACCTTTACCCTCCCAGTTACTATAGTTATCAAATACAGCTTCAAATGAATTATTTAACCCTTTTCTTCTATGGGGCTTATTACATTATTTGGGAGCTACGTGCTAGTGTGGGCATTTATGGGGCTTTTTAACTGATTTTTTCTATTACTTTGCACTAAACCACGCATTCGATTTCTACTGTGGTGCTTGGGAGTTGTGTGCTGCTGTACGCATTTATAAGGCCTATTGGCGCTAAAAACTTGCAAATTTTTCCACGAACTGTCCTACAGGAAATTATGTCTAAAACTGAGGATTGCTCCATGAAGCCTCTGCATAACTGGGATGAATTCGCAAAACGATTTATTAAGGGCAAATTTTTCAATAATCGCTTTTTTTTTTATCCCGAACAAACCTCATGGACGACTCAATACATTTTACTCTTTTAGATATTTCTATGTTGGAAAGCTAATGTTCTAGCAAACTTATTATTTTAACTTTTGTTTTTCACTAAGAATAATTTTTAGCCCAATTTAAACAACACTTGTACACTTCTGAACCGACTGTGTAGGTTTAAAGTAGGTTTCTTTTCCAGAAATGTTAGGTATATTTAGGTCGGCATTTTTATGGCCAGGGGTATAATTTGATGCAAAGTACCATCCGAACGGCTGTTAACTGGGCGTTAAGCCTCGGAAAACTTAACAGTGCGCTGCCCCCCTCCACTAGGCAAAGGAAGACTTCTTTGTTTCTCCTGACCTCTGCTAACTCCACTCACTTAGAACTATATGAGCGGGTCAAATATTTGGCGGTTGCTGTGATCGAAACACTTACTTTATTCACCTAGAAAGAAACTTTCGTATTCATGTGGAGGTTTTTCAAATGTTTTTTGAAGTGAATTTTACTTCAAAATTTAATTTATTTTAAAATGTTTTTGTCCATAAAGAGCGTTTCTTTTCCTAAATGAGTTATTCCTTTCCACAGTCTAAATTGCTTTACCGATTTTGACAGATGAGGAATCGTTAGATTCCGTTCAATGCAAGGAGTGTCGACGGCTATATTAATACGTTGACGGCCGCAATTAGCATAAAAGCTTTCGTGAGAGAATCCCGTGTTAAAATACCTTTGTCGTGAGAGAGTTTTTAAATGCCGGTCACCGGTGACCGGCACGGCAGTCAAAGTGTTAAGTAAAGAAGAAAAACAATGAAAGAAATGAAACATTGAATCCCATCGAGTGGGGAATCAATTTAAAAGTCCTTAAAAGACAAATTTAAAGAGATATATGTATGTAACTACCACATGATTAAGCAAGAGCGCAGATTGAATGTAGGAACCGTCATAGCATGTCGCCTAGACCCAGAGTGGACATCAACAAAATTACATTAAACACTTCTTTTTATAGGATATTAAGACGCTCAATGGAAATGTCCACAAGTAATAAAAATCTTTATTTATAGATATGATGCCATAAGTATATTTTCGTATTCTATAGTTATTAACATTATGTCAACAGTTGACCTTCGCAAACGGTCTTTCGCACCACGTGCATATCGATCCTTTATCCTTTATTTATTTAAAATACATATGACCCATACCGATTTCCTCCTCTGCTGACGTGGGTTCAAATTGTGCACAGGGCGCGGCGATATATCTGGGTACCAGTGGTTGAGGCAATTCTACTTACGAGATATGTACTTGTGAAGCCACTGGGATGTTGCACAGTAATTTCATGCCATAAATTGTGGCTTACTTGCAACATGGTTAAAATTCTCCAATCTCTTCTATCCTATAATTCCCCTCCTCCTTAAGCTATGCTATGTGCATCGTAGGGTTGTCGCTTTAGCTTAGGCAATAAGTATTTAAGTATGTATACGAATTCGTTTCGAATTGGGTCAAATCAAACTGCACAGTACAATTTTTATGTAAATTGCCAAGTTGATTTCATTCCGGTGAAAGCAAATATTTTACAACTTTTGAAAATCTAAAGAACCACAAATAAGAGTGTTTTACATTACCATGTATTAACTCAATACTCTGCAACCAACGAAGCCGGTATAAAAAGCAAATCTACTCACAGCTATAGAAATGTTTTAAAATTCATCGGTGGTGAAATGTCTAAAAGTCCACTATGAAAATTTAGTCAATTACGAGTTGCACAAAATGCACCCTAAGTTTTGTAGGAGGAGTTTTCGTCCTTTCAAAGAAATTTCTATTTTCTAAACTAGGTCAAAGGTTATTCGTGCCTAATAGGCCAGAAGAATACGAACTGCTGCATCCAACTCAATGTGAAATGACAAAATATTCTCATGGAGGAAGTGCACATGAAATACATTTTATCGATTTGTAAGCAAATGCAAATTCATGTCGGTTTTGTTTTCTATGAAATCAAATTCCTCCGCTCCAAGATCTGATAGAAACGACCTATCAATTAATTGAAAATACTTGAAATATTGTTTCATTCATTCCCCTACTCTTTGGAGTTGTTATCCAATAACAGCATCCGATCGTTGTTTACAATTGAGCTGTGGGTTGGAACAATTCACATCTCTGGCGCTCTTTGCATTAAACGAATTCAACATAGTTAGCTTCTGTTGTGAGCAACGTCCAGAAATCGATATATCTATTTTGTATTTCTCATACGAGTATTTTCTGTTCTGTATTTAACTGAATGCGCTTAATGTTCTTATGTCATATTCTGCTTAGTCCTCTAATTGGTTTCGACCTGGTTTCAGTAATGGAAATCTCTTGCATTGGGGCAGGATATCAACAATAGTTCTTATCTAATGTGGAAAGCTTGGAAAATTTGAAATTAGTCCCAGTCATAGCAATAAATCCTTATGATATTGGATCAGCATTGCGTGATCGTAAACTAAAATTGGATTTTCGGCAAATTATCAAAATGCCTGCAGAATTTGTTACTCGTTGTGCTAGCATAAGTTGCAGGGTATAACCTTAGAAAGGAGAACCTGTGCAAAATTTAGTTTATCACTAGGAATAGGGCAATGCATTCATATGACCGTTTGTCTGACGTAATGTTAAGCATATACCCAAGAGAGATACGTAGTTATTTCAATGTAACGCGATGTATATTCATTAAAGTCCTTGGGGATTGATTGACTTGGAGCTCACTATTAACTGCATTGAAATGGATTAAAGCACAGGGAATACAAGTGAATTCGCTAGTGAAGTAGGAAATATTGTTTCCTTCCATTTTGAAAACAAACGATGGTTTCTGCGCGTAGTCTAATGAAGAAACACTGTAAACGCTGTTTGACCCTAGTTTTCCTCGTGGTTCGGAGAGTACCTGTTTCAGTGACTTAGCGAATACTCTGGCACATCGGATGCGGTTATCAAACAGGGCATACTTATGAAGGAAAGGAAAAAAATGGATCATCCAATCATTCGCACCATATAAGTCAATGGGTACTGATGCCCAGCATATTACAAAAAGGTAGCTCTATCCTGTGCCAGTTTACCCGCCTTCTCATAGTCATGCTGTTGTGGCCTGGCATCCATAAAATAATGAAATATTGTTTTCAGGCAAATCGTTAAGAGCGGTTTCGGTGGATTCGTGATAGCCGCCTGACCTTTCTTACAGATCGCAATCTTAAGCCCGTAGGCATGCGAATGATCCTGGTATATAAGTAGGCTATTTTCTGCCGTATTCGTACCTAGTTTTTACAATACTTCGGCAGGTTAATAAGATCATATAGACTTTTCTCGCTCTTTCTTCCACGTGCGGTTTCCCACTTAGCTTTTTATCTCCAAAGTCCTACAGGTACTAGACAGACTCCTTTCCTTGAATGGAATCAATAGATCGCAGCACCATTGTGGAATTCTCCCATTTTCTGATAAAGAGGCAAGGTTTAGTTTTCCGAGGGTGTTGAGATCGAAGTTATTTGCTCAGTTAGTAACAAATCGAATGGCACCTTGCATAAGACTACTCAGCTCATTTTTAAAGGGTCCAATTACGAGAATGATCAGATCGTCTGTATAATAAACAACCCTATAGCCACTCTCCATGGCCACAGAAGGCTAGGTCACCCATCATGAAAATTCACTGCAGTGGCGATAAAATACCATCCTGGGGGGTTTCTCTGAGCACTTTTTCCTTTCTGCATTCTCAGACGCATAGATAGTCAGGTCAGAGTTCACCAGGCATGTACGAAAACATTACGGGAGGTCTCACTCCAAGCTTCTGCAACATCTCCATTATTTTTTGAAGAAGGATATTGTTGAAGGCGACTTCAACGTCTGTAACTATATATTGCTAAGGTTGAGTGCTTGAAAAGAAAACCTTTTTCACTGGAGTGAAGTAAAGTTGCGAGATCATTGGGATATATCTCAGCAAAAGGCATACCCTGAATAGTTATACTAGTCTATCGAATAGAAGGTCGCCAAATTCTTGTAGGAGAACAGGATAAATACCCTTAAAATTTTCAATAATGTGATCTAGCAAAACCCCCGGGATATATTCTTATGGCAGAACAGGAATTTTTTTAGTAGAAACTGGCGTAGCTCCGCAACTATTCTTCCTACTTAAAAATGGTCTTCTAGAAATTTTAAGTCTAATATATCTACTTTATATTCGTATAAAAATAGTTATAGTATATAAGTGCATATTTTTGCATCCAAAATAAACTCTAACGATTTTTCTTGTAACTGCACTGACAACGTACCGTGAGCTCCGACTCGCTTTCTGCTGACTGCAGCTGGTATATAAGCGAAAAATGGTTAGAGTTTCGTTCGGAGTGAAAATTTTATGTAATTTTGTTAGGCAAGACATATTAAATTTGATATCATCAGAAAGGCAAAGAACCGGGCTTTAATTGCTTAGAAGATAATTTTGCCGTAGAATGAATAGTTTAGGCACCATCAGGTGATGAACAAAAAGTTTTATCGTGTGGTCCATAAGAATCAATGTAATTTGAGTGAATTCGAGGGACTATACCCGCACATAGAGAATTTCTACTTCATGGCTTGTTAAGTATATATCCCTGGGGTTTTGGATCTAGTGAAAATGTGCAGAACGCACTCGAAGCAGCCAGACTTAAGATGCGTTCTATAGTAATGATCTGATAAATGAATTATATAATGTCAGGAGAATTGGAAAGTTAGAGAACTCTCCGGACCACCGTTTCATAAACTCGTAGAATGAAACTACTTCTAGAACTAGCGTAGTAGGTATGAGATATAAAATCTAAATCCAATCAAGTATT
This sequence comes from Dasypogon diadema, assembly GCA_006980735.1. NCBI lineage: Eukaryota > Metazoa > Arthropoda > Insecta > Diptera > Asilidae > Dasypogon > Dasypogon diadema. Next base: position 11,736 of record QYTT01081653.1, read on the forward strand.
TAAGCTGAAACCACATAAATGAGATAGTGACTATTCTGTTTCTTCAGCAAGCTCGTAAATCGCCTTCACAGCCTTAGTAAACACACAACCCGTTGAAAAATGTTGGCCTATTAAATCATTTTTGATAGTAAAAACAAGCAAAAATCGCAGAGAACTAGATCTGTATTCTGTAATAGGCGGAGAGTGAGAGTGAACAATATGGGTGCTTTTTATATCCTAGATGTGGAGTATTATGTGGCGGTTAAGCAAAAGTTTGTAACATATAATAAAAATATTCATGATGCATAGAAATAAAATTACATTTCCACTGAAGCCAGAAAAAAGAAATCGTTTAATAGATGTCCGCCTGTCTATCCGGCTGTGTGTCTGCCTCTGAATTTAAGGAATTCTCCGAATTTAAGGAATTTCCCTCTCTTGAAGGATCCAAACATCTTTAATTGCCCTGTGGAATTTTGTACAATTCGCTTTTTAATATCAAGAAGAATAATTTTCAGTCACAACATTTCTACATAGCACGCTAAGACTTCCAAGAGCATGACAAATTGTTTTGGAGTGCGGACCACCTGCATTCAGGGTGGTTTCTAGCTATCATCCGAAATGAGCCAATCTACATATTACAGACATTAAAATGGAAGGAACAAATTTATGCAAAAAAGTGAAAAGCTTGAAAGCAATTCTGGTACGTCTCGTAATAGCACTAATTCTAATAACAGATCACATAATGTCGTTAGAAATAGGTCAAAAGGTCATACACGTGTCGAAACCATTTGCACAAACAAGTGAAATTTTTAACTTAGCATATTTCTTACTATTCTGATATGGTAAATTATAAGTGGGTAACTCCATATCTATGTATGCTCTACACTTTAAGTGACACGGTGACAAAGTCAATGGTGCTGTTATGTAGAAGGTTAAGAGGTTGCTCTTGATTGTCTCAAGATCACAGGTAGATTACGAAGTCAGGAAGCTCTCAAGCTCAGAGCACTTCGTAGGGCTTCACTATGTCGTAGGATTACCGGTGTTGCGGCGACGTAATCTAGAAGAGAAGAAAACCATTTAGCTTCAACTTATTAAATCCTATGTATTAATTGTCGTACTTACAGCTTTCATTAAAAAAGGTTGTTTGCCTCTGCTTGATACTTGAGTTGTTACCAAGTTGCTAACCATCATACCGGGTGAACAAAGTACTCCCGTTTTGCATTATACTTACCGAGAAGGGTACCTCTATCAGCAACGAGTTGGAGCAGAAGATTAGGTCTTGAACTCGCATAGACACCACACCACACCACATTTCAATTTCAATTTTAATTTTAATTTAAAGAAATAATTGTAAAGAGGTTCGTGAAGCGAGAATAAAATTATAACGTTTTAAAAGAGTAACACGGGTAGTTTAATTTAAAGTGAGCAATACGGGACAATCGCGATTGAGTGTGATTCCAGGGATTTCAGCTAGATTCGTGATTCCAACTTGGTTCCCCATACCACGAAACATATGGTCCTTCGTTAAGCCGGATTAATCCTGAAGAAC
>QYTT01081653.1:13283-31514 GCA_006980735.1 Dasypogon diadema
GTGAAATTTTTAACTTAGCATATTTCTTACTATTCTGATATGGTAAATTATAAGTGGGTAACTCCATATCTATGTATGCTCTACACTTTAAGTGACACGGTGACAAAGTCAATGGTGCTGTTATGTAGAAGGTTAAGAGGTTGCTCTTGATTGTCTCAAGATCACAGGTAGATTACGAAGTCAGGAAGCTCTCAAGCTCAGAGTACTTCGTAGGGCTTCACTATGTCGTAGGATTACCGGCTATATTTATATAAAGCCTTGGTTATAAAAGGTATTGATTTTTTGCTACTATGCGGTACATATTTCAACTTGATGTGCACGTGAATAAGATACACGTGCTTAAGAAGACTTGTCCGTCATTATATCCATTATTGAAATTTTCTCTGAGGCAATTTACTTCATATAATGTGTGTTTTTTTCTTCCTCTCTATGTAAAAAGCGATTGTCTTAATGGGATTCCTTTGTTAAAGATTTAATGTGTAAAAAACATTTTTGATGGAATTTTGTTGCTTGTACAAATTTTGACATTCTAACTTGCTTGATGGACGTACTAATGGGATAACATCTGACAGTACGTCAGTTATTAACATGAACATGACAACTTTAATCATTTACGTTATCATTGGTAAGAAAGCTGTGAAAGCTGTGGGTTTGAGAGCTTATTTCTCGAATATTCTTGTTAAAAAATTGCACATTCTTACATAACTTAGGTGTATAGCATTATACTAGAGGATAAGTAAAAAGTTCTTGGACTCTTTTAGTAATATTTTTACATGCGGGTAAGTCATAATCCTCACTGGCTACATCAATCCACGATGGTCTTTAAGCCAACCCAATTCGCCTGAAACTTCATTAAACCGACGCAACTGCGATTGGCAGAATTCACTGGTAGTTACCCAATAAGACAAACTTATAGGGTCTTGGTGTTTTCTGTGCGGAAAAATTGGGCTAACCATCCTTTTTTATATATTTGAGGTCGACCAGTCCATAGGCCCTTGTTCCAATACGACTTGAATAGATACTTTGCAACGACTTTAACTATTTAATTTATCGTCATCGGCTGGAGAGCTCAATACACCTCGTAATCTTTTTAGGTGCGTAAATGCATAAATGCCCTCGCAAGGTGAAGCTAGAGATGCTCTTCAGTTCAAGTTGAGTGAAACCCATGATTCTGCACCGTCATTTGCAAGCCGGTCTCCTTCAAAACCTACAGATTTCCTTCGCTGTTATTGTAGGTTCGAATCCTGCAAAGCGCGCGGTGATTTATCTGGGTACGAAGTGGTTGAGGCAATTCTACTGAAGAAAATTAAAAGAATTGCACTTATAAAGCCACTGGAATGTTGCACTGTATTAATTTCATGCCAAAAATTGTAGCTCACTAGCAACATTTGTCAGGTTAAATTTTCCCTTCCCTAATTTCTTTCCGCCTAAGCTGTCAAGTACTGGGATTAAAATATTCATTAAATATTATCAATAATCTACGGATGACTAAAGAGTTTCTCACTGGATTTAGGACTAAGATCTCACCTTAAAAAGATGGAACACAGAGATTACAGGAGAATTGTTTTTATACTCTGTAAGGCAAAAATCCTCCATCTAAAGTAGCTGATCTTAACTCCGATTAACGTTAGAGAGGCGGTTCCAGACTAGATTGCATTCTTCATTTGAGTCTAGTCTAAACTTTTTAGCAAGTACCGATGACAGACAGAAAGGTACAGCATCGTAACGTCCTGTATTCTAACGATAACAAATAAAAGTAACTCTAAAAAAGTTCGACGTTGTAGGAATTATATTTTCGTCACTTTTTTACTTAACCGTGTGACAAGCCAAGAACGCGAATAAGCCTATTTTTAAGTAAGTTTTGGGAAAGTGATAAAAAATAAAAGTAGTAATTTTAATGTGTAAAATGCATGTAAATTATTTTCAACTACTCATCAGCACATCAAATGCAGATCGCATTCAATTGGCTCAATGTTTCACCTAACTAATCACAAATTCTGGGTCATTTTTAATTTCTTTTGATCTCATCAATCTTGTGTTAGCACATCACAAAAAGTTCTCAATCCAAAGTACATATTAGAGTAAAAGTTTTCCCAAGAAAGGAAAGCAACCGTATTGAGCTTTTGGATTTTATACATCAAAGTACGCTTCTTTTTTTCTCTGACTAGAATTCAGGAAATAAGTGGCATTGAAAATTACATCCCTTAAAGGTCCCGGATTTCTTGAAATGCTCTAATTTACATCAATCCGTCACTGTTGAAAATCCTGTACCCATGAAGACAGCCCTATTGTACATAGTGTAACAGAAGAAGAAATTGTGTGTGTTTTTAACGACCCGATTCCTGGCAAATGATTAATGTAAGGCTGAACTGAACTAGTCCTTTCGAGAAATTAATCACTGTTTTGTGTCAATTCGTGGCTACTCAGTTCAAACCAATCGTCATAAGCACTACTTGTAATTTAACTCTGTATTAACCTCTGATACCCATAGTAGTTTAGATAACTACTCCTACTTTTTATCTAACGAAGAGAAGATGAATAATTTGTTCACAATTACGTGATAATAATTTATATTTATGCCTTTAATGGAGAGCGTATTTGAATTAATTCTAAAATAATACAATGCAAGAAGCCTTTCACTATCTACTACTTACTACCTCGTTGACCTAGAGTGCATTCAAACCTTTATTCCAGCTTTTTGTTAGTAGATTTTGAGTTAAAAAAAAATATATAATTTTAACGTGTTTTCTGTGACTGTATTGGCTAAGTCAGTTTATGTCATTTTATGTGGAGTTTGTTGATATTTGACTGATGCTGTGATAAAAAGAAGTTCTGGTGCTGATGGGGGCTGCAGACAGTTGCCCCAAAAGTAAACAAGGAAATAAATACGGTCGTATTTTCTTATTGCTTTGATATCGGAGACTTGGGTTCAGACGTGTTTTGAAAGCATAGAAAATAAATTCTAAGGACCTCAAATCAATACAAATTTTTACTAATCATTACTTTTTTAGGACGTTAAATTTGGGAAAAAATTTGAAATGTTTTTTGGCGTGAAAATAGGCCTGTGGTCTCCTATATGTTTCAAAAAATTTTCTTTTTGGTCTCCGGTGGATTTTAAAGCCTCAGGACGTCTCATCGTTGCGAGCTTTACTTCGACTTTTTATCCTTAATAACTAATACCACAACTTTTTCAAAATAAATTCATTTTTTATACATAACAGTGTTATAAATGTAATAGAAAAAATCCAAAGTTTATAGAACTTTTAATTCATTTGAAATTAGAGTCCAATTCCTACCTATTTTTCGAGCTTTCAAAGGAGGTTCTATTTCGCCCATAAGGCGAAATAAAATAAAATTTAATATTTTCGCACTGCAGGTTCATGGCTTGGGTTTAGACATAGGTGGATAGAGCAAACACTTATTGTGGTTTTGGCGCTGAGATAAATAAGCTGTATAACTAGAACATTTCATGGAAATCTGAATCTTAAAGGTGGCACCAATTTTGATCTTACCTAATATTTTCACTATCGCCCTTAAATTTTCCATATGGGACAATGCAATCAATTTCAATGTCAACCAAATCAAAATCAAGCACACCTATTTAAAAAACAAGACCAACCAAATTAAAATCAGCGTCAACTATTTCAAATAAACTTTTTCAAATTTAAATACAACCAAATAAACTTCAATAACAACCAGTTTTGCATGTTAAAATGGTTTCTATTGAAGTTAATTTGTATATGTATTTGAACCGTGGGTAGCAATCCTATCGTAAAGTTATCAGGCTACATTATTAATTAACTCACATGAATCCAATTAGGACCAGCCTAGTATGCACGTCTGCAGAAGGTGTTGACTGTGGTCTCAGACTTCTCCATAAACCAGACGATAGCTTCACCAAGGTAGCAAGGAAGAAACACTAAACAAGGTAGCAAGGAAGAAACACTAAACTTCATTTCCTGGCTCAAACTTCATCGATAACAATAATGAAAATGAGACTTTTACGGAAATAAAGTAAAAAGTTTCACGAAAATAAAGGAAAGAGAAACTTTTAAAGTGAAACAATTTTATTAAAGCTATCTAACATTTTTACAACTCAATTTTCATCAAAATTGGTTGATTGTTTTGCCTCAAAGAATGTTGAGTACCTATTACTACGAAATGTTGACTAATGGCATCTGGTTCAGCTGCAAAAATATTAGGCCGATTAACAACCTCTAGTGTACTCGAGACTGTAAAAAAGCCCGAAAACAAGAGAGAGCTATATTTAAGCCCGTAATAAATAAAATTCCACCATTAGTCAAGCCAAGTTTCCATTCGAGCGGAACATAAGAAGAAGAAGAGTATTTGCATGTGCCAGAGGCAGAAAAAGTTCTTGGTCGCTGGCGAAGTTGAAGTCGAAGATCGATTTCACCACTTCTTCCATACTACCCTTCATTCATAATGGGAATATTTATAGAGACTACCGACTGCTAGTTTTGCTTCAAATTCGCACCTCCCTCATAACACAGGTGCCACCCTCACCCCCTATAATCAAGGGCCACTTCATTTCCGCACCCGTGAGGGTGTCTCAAACGAACTCCAAATCTCTCACTATCCCTCTTTGTCAACGAGGTGCGATTTTAAAACTCTCTCAACTTGAACATCTTAGGGGCTCAGGTACCCAGTAATCGACGATTACCTCCAAAATCGATTCTCTGGAGCACATAGGCGCAATGCTGCATGCTTCACACTCTTTTATCGCTACTTTCATGGACATTGTTCCAACAAAATCCCTTCCCTACTTTCCCTTTTGCCAAGGCTGTGCTATAGCAGCATAGGGTATCTTCTGAGTTTTGTCTACACCGTAAAAAAATATAGTTTCCTTGCGACACCTCTGCCTTATTTTTCCTCTTTCCATCACTCATGCTATTTCCCTATTAGAGATTCATTCAAAATGTTCAAAGTGACGTACAGTAATGATTTAATAGATTTCTCAAGAAATTCATGAAATTGCCATGAGTCGTAATCTTGCACAAATTACATTGTGAAATATAAAATCCGCTACCATCTTCCTGGCCATCATCAGACCCTTAGGATTTGGAATATTGTACTGTCATCGGTTTTATGTACGTGTGCAAAATTTCAGTTTAATCGGTCAATGGAAAGTGGGTGAAGAACTGACTACAAAATTTGATCCATGTTAGTTTCTTTTTTTCTTTCACATATTGCTACATATATCTCCTGAGTCTCAGAAACATTTCCAATTACTTAAGTAACAGAACCTTTGGCTTCTTGCAGAGATTTACCTCATATTACTGGTGCTAATTTATTGTTTTATTGCTAGGACTGGCGACTCCTAGTATTTTAAGAAAATAAAATGACAAAATACATAGTTTGCCTCCTATCGACTATCTTGTCAACCACCTTCGATTTCTAGTGCGTGACTTACTAAAAATAATATTATATTTTAAATCTTATCAGCAGAAGGTTTCTTTTTAAAACGTATTGGGTCTAAGCTGTGTATTCCACCACATACCACCATATTAAAAGGACATCTTTACATATATCCCATTACTGAAACGTATTATTATATCTAACTAATTTTCTTTAAGTTTGTTTTGGAGTTTTTATGCGTGGGTTTTATTGGTGATTTTGTTGGCAAATTATAGCTTTGATAAGGATATTTTCGGGATTTAATAGCAATAATCGTATGAATCTAGAAAAATCTCTTCCCGAATGGCAAACTCAGCAAAAATTTTTTTTATTGATTAGTTGTCCATGACAAAAAATTGCAATTTTACCGGCTTTAGTTGTCTATGACTAACATAAGAAGTCTATATCAGTTTTACATTGCACATGAAATAAAGTTGCCTACTTTTCTTTCCGGGTCTTCTTCTAAGATGATGACGTAAATACGAGGTCGTAGGTGCTTTACTTAATCCTCTTATTCCCGTAATTGCAGTTCTGTCGTCACCATGAAGTTTTCAATTCAGATATGTTATTTCGTTAATTGTAGCACGGCGGGATGATTTATTTTAATCTTAGCAAGGTATATCTAACGAAATCGTAGATTTAAGAAGAAAGATGTTAATAAAACAGTTTTTGTTAGTTTAGATAAGCACAAGCATGAACACAAAAAGGAACCACTTGGACGACGTAAACAGAGCAGAGGATTCTAATTGGTGACAACTTAGCAAGCCATATTAATATTCAGCAATAAAGACACATATACATAACGATCTCTCATTTATATGTTTACCACCCCACATTACTAACATTTGTCAACTTTTGAACTTGTTTTCCTTGTTTCTCTTCTGGAATTGAAGCTACTATAGTTCACCATAGAAGTGGCCCACTACCTAAAGAAACACACTCAAAACTTTTAAAAGATACTTTAGATGCTATGGATGCTGGCAATATAAAAATAGGTACGGATTTATGGAGTAGTTTTTGCGCAAAGTAAATGTTTCCATCTATAATTGGCCACGAAGAGGCAATGGCATAGTGACCGCGAATGACTCTTTAGTAGATTTTCTTAAAAGCCAGAGGACTACGCAATCATAAAATAAAACCGGCCAAGTGAGAGTCGGATTCGCGCACGAAGGGTTCCGTACAATGGTACGATCTATAATGATCTATAATACGGAACCCTAAAAACGGCAAAAAAAATCATGTCTGTTGTATTGGAGTCCTACTTAAATATTAATTTTATTTTAATTTAATTATTTATTTTTAAAGTGGATAATATAACTCAATATTCTGTGAATATTTCAAGCGTCTACCTGTTGCCGTTGTCAATATCGAGCAAAAACGAACAAAAAAATCACGTTTGTTGTATGGGAGCCCCCTTAAATATTTATTTTATTCTGTTTTTTAGTATTTGTTTTTATAGCGACAACAGAAATACATCATCTGTGAAAATTTCAACTGTCTAACTATCACGGTTCATGATGACAGCCTGGTGACAGACGGACGGACAGCGGAGCCTTAGTAATAGGGTCCCGTTTTTTACCCTTTGGGTACGAAACCCTAAAAATGATACAAAACGTACTTTTGGATTCTATTTTCATAATTTAAGGACAGAAATCGATGCAACAAATTTCGTTTTATTTCAAGCAAATGAAATAACGGACATTTCCTGCACTTCTCAAATGGTGATAATTTCACGATTTGTGAAAATTATGTATATTGCCAGTAGAAGGATTATTTTCATAATGGGCACCTTTAAGGAATTTGGTTTGGGAAACAAATTAATCTCCCAACGTATGACGGAGTTGCTCTGTTGTTAATGAAAAATATATATTCATTGCCTCATTTTGCTCTCATCAACTTAAATATTCTAAAGCAAGCTTTGTTTTGTGCTCACCAACTTAATTTAGTTGTAAAGCAAGCTTCTTCTTTTATTAAAGAAGTACGAATATTTTTTCTACACTCCTGTCTTTTTTACATGGACGCCGATACATAAAGATTTATTGTTTGAAATCTGTCAGAAAAGACGTTTTTCTATTGACGTTCGATGGAATTTTTAATCGTGTGTAGTACAATCGGTTTTTAAATGCCTAGAAAATCTTGGCATTTAAAAATGTGACTCTGGATCTCATAACGATTCGTGACGCTAATAGTCTTTTAAACCTGTTAAGATACGATAATTTTAAAATTTTCTTAGAATTATTTAATAAGTATTTTTTTTATCACGTAGACATCTTGTATCATATTTTACAGTCGCGTAATACTGACAGTATTTTCACTTTGGAAAGTGTAGAAATATTTTGTAAATCTATTAATGTTTTTAGAAATAATTTACATTTGGCTGAATGCTCACAAGTGATAAGACTCCACTCCAGTAAAAAGAATTCGTGCTTCAATGCATATCGTTCACTTGATAGGAGAAGAAATTTTCGCCATAGTTACTATACAGGTGAAAACAAGATTTCAGAATTTTGAACTCATATAATGCTTTTAATGTAGTGAATCCGCGAAAGTTTTCTAAAGTACACTCAAAATTTTACTGTAAGTAATATTAAAATTGTAACAAAAAGCTACCCATTTTTCGATCACGATATATTAAAGAACGAATTGTTAGTGATTTATTCTAACGAAATGTGTCAAAGTATGTTGAGTTTTTTCAAAGATACTATATCATACATATATTTTGAACAAATTACTAAACTAATAGAAAGTCTTGGTTACTCCAATTGCAACCGTAGAGTCCGAAAGGCGTTAGTACGCTTGAAAATATTAAAATATACAAATGAAGCACAATGGGTCAAAATTGTTTCAATCTTTGGCAGTTTTGTCTATTTGCAGAGAGATAATTTTACATATTTCATATTTTTATGAAAAGGTGATTGATTTGTTTGCCCAGCAGAAAAATAGACGTGCTATCGATGTATATAAATAGTACGTATGCCTAATGTATTGTTTATTCTTAGGCGTTTGAACGCCTTTTATTGAGGGTCATATTGAGGAAATAAACACTTGACACTTTTTTGGAAAAAACGTTTTCTACCAAGTTCCCCATTAGTTCACAATTAGTTACATAAAACAACTAAAAACTACGAACAATTTTGTAAGTGAAGTGGGCAATAATTGCAATGCAATGCACGCTATCAGTAATTTAGTGTGGGGGTCTCTAAACTTCTCTGCTCGCGGGCCACATGAACTTTTATAAGGTCTCTAGTACAATCAATATGTTACTGCAGGGGTTGGTGGAAGAGGTATTAGTTTCTTGTCTATGTAATTGTTGTGAAATTTAAGAAAAAAATCGCACACTTGTCTGCGAACTGCATGTAGCCCGTGTGCCGGATGTGGCCCACAGGTCGTAGTTTGGAGACCCCTGATTTAGCTGAATCAATGGATGGAACAGTCTTAATTTTTTACGCAAGAGTTATTACACATTTTTAATTGCCATGAAAAAACATTTAGTTGTATTTTGAATAAAACCTGTAAAAAGAATAAAAGATGCTATGATGAGCTGTTTTATGTTTTGATTTCGACGAGTACTTTACTCATTATAACCATCGGGATTAAGGGGTGCATAACGATTTGCAGGTGATCTTCAATTTTTACCCAACAAGGTATACATATATAAGCAGCCGCGTATAATTCACTGTTTACCTTTTTTTTCTTTTCCCCTGCATCTAGAGTTATCGTTTTTTTTCTTGTTTGTTCTCTAAACTGAAATAATGCCAGAAACCATGAAGTATGAAATGATTCCAGGAAAATAATTTGCTTTCTACAGAGAAGCATAACAATACCGCACCCAAAAGTGTTTTGATGTAGAAGGGTTTCAAAAGGTCAAAGTTTAAATTTTACGAATAGTGTGGGAATTTTTTATTATGAAAGAATTAAAGAAATAAGAAAGTAGGAAATCAAATGAACTATAAAATTCTTTAAATCACAAGAGATTCTAGTCATAAAGAGGGCGGCTTACTACTATTTTGGAAAATTGATTGATATTTATATAGATATAGAATTATATCTGCACTTACCATGAGTAATTATGTTAATAGTTTCGTTGTGCCAATAAAATAAGCTAAACATACACTCTTTAAATGTCTGGAGTGGACGGTATCCCGTTAGGACGTAAGGATTAAATTGTAAATGTTGTGGCATATCCTTCCATTGGAGGAGGTATGGTTGCACCAACTGTTTTGACGATGTCGGAGTCGATGCTGGAGTATTAGGTAATGAAGGCGTTGAGGAATTTGGTGTCGATCTTTGTGGAAATTCTGTGGAACACATAAAATACTCTTCGGCGTGTCCATTATCATTTCGTGCATCTATCGGTTGCACTATATTTTGATCCTGTAAACCGTTATCTCCGTTACACTCATAGGTTGCGTGCATTTTTCATGAATCTTCTCTTATTGCAGTTTTTCTGCAGATATTCATAAAGATTCCACTGCTTCTCTGGAAAGAAAATTATATAATTCGAAATTAAATTAGATTATATTTTTTGAAAACAAGTAGACAAAATCTATCTATTAATTACCCCCATAGCAATAAAAACTAAGGAATTCTTCCCACTAAACAAGTAATTTAGGGAATTGCTGTAAAGAAACCTTTACTTGCGTGACTGCATCGAATATCATAACAAAACTTCTATAAAACTTTGATATGAGTTTTAAAAATAGTTACAAATAGATAAAAATCGCTTCTGATCTAAACTAACCAATTGCCATTTTACCAAAATAGCTTTCAAGGTACAAGAAAGGCAACTGAATAATTCATTGAGATTCCTTTAAATATTCTCAGTGCACAGGCCACTATTAAGTAATAAAAAGCTAATAGAGGTATCCAATTTTTGGTAATTTGCCTCTTCGTGAGGAAAATTTCACGCCCACAATAATCAAAACTACTTCCCTTAACCAATTTGCTTTGCCTTTGCCTGATACATTAAATATGAATGGTAGGATATTTTTAAGTGAATCGACTACAATCCCGTGAATTGAAAATACGCCACGCAATCATAAATATTTGACCTCAATCCATTTTTTCTCCAGTTTTTGTCACCCATTTCAGCTTTTGTTCATGAATAAGAGATATCGGGAAGACTATAGAGTGCACAAGTGGAAATGGATATTTGCATGTGCTTTTTATACAAATCTTAGAACAACATTTCTTTAAGGTGGAACTTAGTTGAAGAAAATACACCTACAATGACGTAGTAATGCGAAGAATATGATTTTGGTAATAAGCGGCGACGGCTAATATTTTTTGTGAAATTACAGAATTAGCATTGCAGAAAAGCCTTACAAATATCAACAACATCGATCAGAATTCCTCATTTCAGAAATAGATATTGCACAAAGATATGGAAAACTGTTTAATACCCCAGATATACAGCGCTTCTAAATAATAATTAATGATCATTAAGCGCTGAATGATCATTAGCGGACTGAAAAAATAGATCAGAGCCAGATGCTGAAAGTATATTTCGCAAATCGAATTCCTCAATAGCAAGAATTTATACTGACAAAAACATATTATATCAGAGTATAGACCATGAATAAATATAAAATATAATAGTCGATAAATGTGCTCAAAACTGCAAACTAGTATAAATACAGTCGCAGAGGTTGGTAAGCGCCTGCGAGTATCGCTATGAACGATGATAATTTACTAAAATGCAATAATAAAAATATAGCATTTTATTGTAAGTTTTGTAGGACATAATATGGTTAACTTTGTGTATACAAGAAGAAGAAGCCCTATAAAAATAATATCTGCAATAACAATTGGTAAAAGGAAAATTAAAAGGGTATTTTTTATCCCACAAAAAACTTACTATTTTTCTATTTTCACAGATTTTTTTATATTTTACAATATGGCTTTAATTCCTTATTGACAAGCAGATCAGATCCGTAGACTTAACAAAAAGAACTTATCCATCCCATCCAATCGTTCCGACGGATCTCTTCAGTTGGTCGGACTTAAACCTTTAGCCACTAACAAGCGGATCTGGTCTGGGAAACTGATCTGCGAAGGACCAATTCCGGCGGAAATTCCTGCCGGGTATGGCCATCTAATGAATAATTATATCAAAACTTTCGGTATTCCAACATCATAAGCTGCATAAAATCTAACAAATTGCTTCCGATCTGTTGATAGTATTAAAGAGAACGTAGATTATCTGTAGGTAATGGAATGAAAATTGCGATTGTACCGAGTATATTACAATCATCAGACTAGGAAGCTCGCTCCAGTTGTGCCCATCCAAATAACAATAAAAGAGTGAAAGAAATCAATATTTTTTGCTCAAATAGGAAATTGGAATCCTAGTGCAGCCCTAATATGAGACCTGTAGATAAATACCAAGGTGAATATGTAATGTGAAATATTTCTTGTGTGTAGCAAGGCAAGGAGGAATCGGGCACCTAATCCCACTTTGTGCAATCAAATTAAGGTGGCTGGATGTATGAACGTCCAAGATAGGGCAGTAATTTAATTCACTCGCACCAATATTAATTGCTCTAAAATCAATTTCCCTAATTGGCAGTTTCCCTAATAAGTAATTTCCCTAATTTTCCCAAAATAAGAAATTTTCTGCATGAGCGGACGTCCACTCATGTGAAAAGTTCTTATTTAGGGAAAACTAGAGAAATTACTATTTAGTAGGATTTTGCTACAATAGCACGTCCTATAAGCTTACTTTTTAATTTAGTGTGTTTCACTTTTTGCTTTATCCTTGTACGAACGAAGTGAAATCCTGATCCCATTTTTGTTCTACGTATCAATATGCTTTTATTTTTTGTTTACTCTTCAGTTTTAGTAATAAAGTCTAATAAAGGAAGGAAATTTTGATTAAAATCTTCATTGCTTTTGTGATAATTATTTTCGGGAAACTCTTTGGACACCAACGGACTGAGTCACTGAGTCAGAATTACACACACAACTAACTACTAGGAGGTGTGGAACTACAATTCAGTGCAAATTGCATTGATGAGAGAACGAAAAGTTATTCATTTTAAACTGTTGTAACACAAAAACTATCATCTCTACTCAAAAATTGACTTCTAGTAATTTTAAATCTAATATATTTACTTTCTATTGGTGCAAAAATAATTATAGTATATAAGTTATTATTATGCATATGTTTGCATTCGAAATAAATTCTAACAATTTTTCATGCAAATGCACTGACGGGCTATGAGCCATGGACTCGCTTTCTAATGGCTGCCGCTGGTAAATAAGCGAAAATTGGTTAGAGTTTCATTTTGACTGAAAAATGTATGTAACTTTATTAAATAAGTGAAGCCACTGGGATATTGGCAAGAAATAACTTTATGCCAAAAATTGTGGCTCACTTGCAACATTTGTCAGGTTAAAATTTCCAAATTTCCCTTTCCCCAATTTGATTCCGCCTAAGTTGTGCTGTGTGCATCATAGGGTTGTCCCCTGGAGCTTAGGCAATACAGACACCCTGTATGGTAAAACAATATTTTTTGGGGTATAATTCAAAAAAAAGCAAAAAAGCAGAAGTTTTTAAAAACAATTATATAAATCCAAAGGTACAAAACTTGTTATTTATTCGTTAGCCTCGTCTAAAATTTCACATTCGCTGTTACTGTTTGTCTGAGGGTACTACTCTGGACTCCTGAACAAACTATACGAACTCTCCTAACAGAGATTTTTTATTCTTCACTTTCCCTTTGTATTCCAAAATTCTATGCCAAAATTAATCTTTTTTAACCTTCGAAACTACAAGCTATGAACTGGCCTTGAGCACTAACATATGAACTGTTTTTTATGAATGCTTTAAGATAGCAGTACATGGGCTAATTAAGTATACAAGCTCAATTTTGCCTATCTTAAAGCATTCATAAAAAAAGAGTTCAATATTCTTGCTCTTATTTTTGTGCATGGCTTGCAGTTTAGTTTTGGTCTGAGGTCTGTTCTCTTGCTCATTCCCTGACCGAGGATGCCACTTCCTTTTATTTATTTTAAATGCTTCTATGCTCCAATTTTTCTATACTTTATAAAACTGTTAAAATTTTTCTTAACATTATAAAAAAATTTTTCAATGCTATCACAATGTTTGGTCAACTTTTTACTTGTCCTGTGCAAATGATATTAAAATCAGACGAAAGCGATTAAAGTGATGAAAGCGAAGTAAATCCTATGCTAAAGAAGGCTTATTCTAGGTTTATTTTAGGGTGAGTTACTATTTAGAGATTTTGCGGAGTTTCTTACTACTCAATACCTAATTTCAAATGATTCAGGAATTTTATTCCACATTTAACTCGTTAATAACACTTGAAGTGAAAGTAGAAAGCCGCACACTAAAAAATGAGCTTCTAATTGAGAACTGAGAATTACCAGTTCATTATTTAGATTTAAAATAAAGTAATATTTCCGGGCGTAATATTTGCCAAATATATTGATACTTTGAAATTATTCAAACTTTTTAATAGCAACAAGAATATCCAAAAGGGTTCAGACATCCAAAGAATTCAAATAGTTGAGGGTTCTGACTATTCAAGCCATTCGAATTCGATTATTTTATTCTAATAATTTTCTATTGAGGGCTTTCTTTCCTTAGCAGTATTCTCTTTTAGGAAGTATGAGTGATGTCATAATCATAAGTACTATAAACAGTTTTAAACAAATTAATCTTAATTTGCACAAAGCTTATGTGCGGATTTTTCTTATTTTCGTGCAGATTTTTACAGGGTATTTAAGTACCTACATCAGTATCTGTAGAATAATTTGTTTTATTAATTCAAAACGCAATAAATTAATCGATCTAAACAAATAATATTCAACTAAACTTCGTAAGTAAAAATAAAAGCTTACATGTCCATATTTCCCAGGTTATTCTAATTTCTCCAATTCTCCATAAAAATCCCTTGTGGATGAGAACATTTTTCTCTTTTCAATATATTCTCGGGAGGTTGTGTTTTATTCTTCTGTAAGTAGAAATGCTCTTTGCCAGGATCAATTTTCTCATGTTTTGATAAAGCGGAGATTAGGGTTTTGCGCGAACAAAAGAAATTCTCAGGAGTATAATACATTTTACCACAAATACGAAATAAAGCCACGAAATGCCTGCCAACGTCATAATATCAATGTCTGACTGACAATAGAAGATCTCCTTGGAGGTAATTTAAATCACAATTACCGAAGTAGAAATCAAGATAAAGTTCATTTCACGTCATTGATTGTGACACATTCTATCACCCCTTAACGATGACTTAGGGAGGGTCGATGTCCATAGAATCGACTTGACTTTTTCCAAGTCTATCCGGAAAAATCATGATATTGTGTAAAGCAATCGTCTCGCGAAAATAGAGTTAACATTATTGACAGCGGATATTTCAGATTTTAGTTCTTCTCAAATCAATGTTTGTCATTTTAGATAAAAATTACAAGTTTTATTTAGTTTGAGAAAGAAATTGATGAAATTCGTCGAAGTGAGATAATAATAAGGGGAGGTATTAGTGATCCAATTTCTATGCAGATAATTTCACAGTCCACATTGCAAAAGGCTGCTCATCTCCAGTTCTGTGTCTATAAAGGGTCGCCAACTAAAGAGAAAATCTGTGAGGACGCCTGCCGCAACATTAAAGATTTCCCAAGACTAAGAAATGAAGAGACCCCTGAAAGCTATAATTACCCTGGAGTTGGACCATCATAAATAACCAAGAGAAGTCCCTCAATTGAAATTCTTCCTCACTGTTGTAAGCACTGGCGTTTCAACCGTGTGTTCAAACTGTAACATTATTATGTTGGTTTTGGGTTCTCCAACAATTTAAAGGGATTCAAGCCTTGAGAGCAGGCCAGCTGAAGTGATGCTGGGGATCAGAAAGTTCCAACCCTAACAGATAGTTAGTTAGTTATTAATAAATATATAACGTATTCTACAAATTATACAAAAATATTTCTATAAGCTATAGGAGCCATTGTATTAGGGGCTTAGGGTAATTCATGATTCATGAAGTCCCATATTAGAATTCAACAGAATAATCTGTAAAAGTTGTCGGATACCATGTTAATCAGTCTCGAGCCGCTATGACTCTTAGTTTATTATTACAAGAGTATCTTGTGTTTTGTGTGTGAAAATCCAAAGGCTAAAGGTCTAAATCCCTATAATCTCTTGATCATCATTCAAAGTTTTATTATTAACGCTTTCAGCCTGGTTAATTTTCCTTCAGATATTTCCCACAATACCTTCATCTTCTTATTTCTCCATCATAATGTTCTGGTCAATTGTCTCCCTTCAAGCATTAAATATTCGTTTATTATTCCAATAATTTCTTGTTCATCTTGTTCGAAATCATCGGTTCGATTCAGGATTTGCCCTTAACGAAATTATTCCCCCAATATCTAAAGCAATTAGGAAGTGTTTGATGAAATTAATTTTCATAGTTTTGAAATCACATTAATGGCGTTTAACAAAGTTATATGGTATTATTTAATTCTGTGCAATGAATCAATCAAACAAGAATTTTCCAAGACGAGATTTTAATGATTTAATAATGAATTAACTAACAATTTACTGTAGAAACGTTACGCATAGCAGCAAATCAATTTAATTTAATTCAGGCCTTGGAAGTTGGAAGTACCTAAGCTAAATAATTGCCAGCAAGTCTAGGGAATTTTCATTATGCCTACTCCTATCGCTAGGTTAGGGGACCTACATTCGCAACGTATTTAAAAATGGTTTCCACCGCGCTTTTCTTAAATAATAGGTAATTGCTTGTTACTTTTAAAATACGGAGAATTTTTCGATTAAATGCATGAAAAGACATTTGGCTTGTTGCGGCTGGGGATCACGAAAAAGGTTCGTCAATTTCTCTTCGTTCCTCCAATGTTTAATTAGCGGAGGAGGAACATTAGACATAATAGGAGGGTTTCTAGATATTACAAAAGCCATTAAGCTATTTATTGCTATATCCGAATTGAATATGGACAGAAAGTACAGAAAGGATAGTAGATGGGAAGCAACGATTAATGGGCTTAGGAATGATATGAGAGTAAACTTTCAAGTAAATTCCTTCTTAGACTCAGTAATTCAAAATAAGATACGAAGAAAAAGAATGCTTGGAGACCATACTGCGAAGACACAGATATAACGAAATTGATTAGGGTCCCTAGGCAAGGCGACAGCGATTCATTGGGGTCGGGAACAAGACCTGATGGGTAACACATAAACCTGGCGTCAACGTATAAGGCTACACAATTTTTAGGGGGTACAAAGATAGGGATTTCCCAAAGAGTATGCAAGCTGCACTCAATAAAATGCACACGGATGCTGGAATCATTCCTCAAAAGATGAAAATAATTTTATTTATTTATTTATTATTTATTTTATATTTTATTTACATTGTGAGTAGGAAATTAAACCGAAAAGGCTCACTTAGACAAAGTGGCAGAAAGGACAACCTTATCACTGTAGTCCTGCAGGAGAATATGGACTCTGAGAATGCATTGGATCTACAATGCAGTTATAATACTGCGCGGAGTTATCATATAGTGGCCCTGAATGTAGATTGCTCATATTCAAGTTAAATTAAACCAAATTCAAAAGTCGATATATGTATCCGTGTATACCAGGAGCAATGTCAGCCCCCACAATAAGAGATAAGTACGAATAGATTGGGATCAGTCAGATAATCACGTTCACGGACTGTGTCCAACAGATCGTGTAAACGATAAGCTTGAGATATTTGGCACTAGCTTTTCAGGCTTAAAAATCTAAGAATATGAGGAGGGTCTACTATATATGGAGAATCTTCATATGTTCATAAATGAAAGATATGATGAACTTACAGATCGTAAAAGACTGGTCCCGAACAAGTGATAAGAAACCGGAAATCAAGAGGCCGCTAGTTCGGTTCCAACTCCAATACGCTGTATTTTTTGTATAAAACTTTGAATCGTTAAAAATAGATGCTTCAATATTAAATCACTTGAAGTTGATTACAGTGTACCTCAACGAAAACGAAATAAGCTAATTTTAGGGTATTTGTCATCTTTTTAAATGCAATTTAAAGGGAAATAAAACAAACAAAACGACATATAGTCATCTGTGAATCTAAATAAGCATAAGAAATTTCGAAATTTTGAAAATAATACAGATTTGAATACAAACAAATGTTGATTTTTAGCATTAATTTTTACTCTTCTTTTGCTGAAATAAATAATTTAATTGATAAATTTAAGGAAGCTTAAGAATAACCGATGAGGACAAATAGTATTCTAAAAATCTGGAACTTTGAAGAAGTTCGAATAAATAGTTTTTGAGCTATGTTGGACGCCAATTTTGAAATCCCTTTTTGAGAAAAATAAATGCAAAATTTTAGGCACAGAAAATTTATACTTACTAGGAGACCCCTGTGCAATTGCACAAATTGAATATGAGTGGCATAACGTTTTTATATGTTCCCTCAATTTGCACCTTAAATTTCACAAATAAAATTAAATTTATCCACACCACCCTAGAGGCAAGGCAAGAGGCGCGTTTTTTTTGGAGGTGTCCCCTGTAGGCCTAATCCTCTCATGCAAGCAAGAATTAAAATGATACATGCAAAATATTTTACCATGCAGAAATGGACATTTCTCTGTCTCTTCTGTTTAGCCCTTAAAAGTCACTGCAAAACTGAAATCTTGAACAGATTCATACTATGCAATAAATGGTTAATATAATAGAGAAAATGAGACATAAGCTGCGTTCTTTTGGCAGCAGAGAACAGAGTTGTCATACATTAAATGGGTTAAATTAGCTCGGTTATTTAACCGATTTAA
>QYTT01081655.1:0-17841 GCA_006980735.1 Dasypogon diadema
AACCGAAAGGTTTCACAAGACCCTTATTGCTGACGGATCGCTTCCAGAAAAGGGACCCGGGGATATTTTTATATTCACGGACGGATCTATGATTGACGGCAGGGCAGGTGCAGGGATATTCTCTGAAGACCTGGACTTGTCCTGCTATGTTAGCCTGGGAAGATGCACCTCGGTTTACCAAGCAGAAATGCTTGGTCTGGTTCGTGCATTGGACTACTTAAAAGAGGGTCAGGTGCGAGGGAGTAAAATCCTTATTGCACTGGACAATAAAGCGGTGGTCAGATGCATGGATCGGACGGAGGTGGTTTCATCCCTGGCGATATAATGTGTGCAGAAGCTCAACGAGGTAACACTCTGTTCGGTTAGAGCACACACTGGGATCGATGGGAACGAAAAAGCTGACGCCCTAGCAAAGCAGGGTTCGGCTATGGAGTTCCTAGGGCCGGAACCTTTCTATGCAGTTGGTGGGGGAATGGTGAAAGCCCTAATCGAGAATCGGGTCATAAAGGAACATCGAAATCGATGGGATAGTATGACAACCTGCAGACAGGCTAAGAAAACGATTAGGCTGTCGTGCTGAACGACCAAAAGGAGAGTTCTAAGCGTGGAGCGAGGAACTCTCCGTTGGTTAGTTTCCTTGACTACTGAACACGGTGAATTCGGACATCACCTCAAAAGGATGGGGATCCTGGAGGATATGATGAGGTCTGGTTCGAGATCCCTCGAATATCTTTAATAATAATAATAGTCACTTGTGAAACTTCGTAAGGCGAAAAACAGATATTTTCGGGATAAGCTTAACCTGTTATTGCCTTCAAGAACTATCTGGAGAAACTTGAAGCAAGCTGGCATTATTGCAAATCCTAATGACCTGAGGGATTTTGATCCTGATGAGCTTAGTGCTTATTTCATCAATCAATCAATGTCAAAGTACCACCACTGGTAATGTTAATAGCTTAAGTTTCACTATAGTGAATGTGGGTATACCCAAATTGTTCATGACACTAACAGGCTGTTCTCTTTCAGGAGTGTTGTAATCGATAAAGTCATATTTGCCTTTAAATCCATTAAGTTTAATGCAGTTGGTTTTGACAATATGCGGACTTTCGTTTTCTTAAATTAATTTTATTATTTATAATTTCTCAGATCGCACATATTTTTAACACCACTATTATGACTTTCTCTTTTCCTCAGCAGTGGAAAGTTGCTAAGGTAGTTCCTATTAATAAAACACCTCGACCAGGTGGACCTCAGGACCTAAGACTTGTTTTAGCTAAGATTTTAGAGCGTCTGCTACATAACCAAATTATGGACCATGTAGATATGCATCATATTATAGCTCAACAACAGTTTGGCTTTAGGCGTAGACACAGCATAGTATCAGCGCTGTTGCATCTCATTGAAACTGTGAGACTTAACGTCGCGAATAATCAGCCTACGATACTATATTTACTTGATATCTCCAAGGCATTTGATTCTGTTGACCATGTTATTTTGCATAGAAAACTGCTCTCACAGTTTAAATTCAGTCGATCGGCAGCCGATTTTATACTGTCCTATTTACTTGGTCGAAATCAAGTTACTGTAGTGAACAATCAATGCTCTGCCCCCTTGCTTGTTACTTCTGGTGTTCCGCAGGGATCGATCTTAGGACCGTTGTTATTCATGTTGTATATCAATTATATTGTCTTAGTACCTAAACATTGCTCAATTCTTCTGTATGCTGACGATGTTCAATTATTTCTCTCTTCTCCCCTACACATGATTGAAGTACTTACGTCTCTAAGTTCAACGCTGACCTGGCTCTAATAAGTTCATGGTCTGTAAGCAATAAGCTTTTACTAAACCCCAATAAAACTCAAAGTATTGTTCTTTTTAACAGGCCAATTGATACTACCTTATTTCCATCGTTAGTTTTAAATTACTGTCCTATTGGTTATATGAGTAAAGTGAGAAGTCTTGGTATGCTTATAGACCAATCGCTTACTTGGAAAGATCACGTGGATGCAACCATCTACAGGGTTTATTGTTGTTTAAGGAGTTTATGGCGTCACGCGGAATATACTCTCCGTTTACTGCGCGTACGGTTAGTGAAATTATTGCTCATGCCTATTATTACGTATGGAGATTGCGTATATTGCAATATTGATAGTTTATCCCGTAGAAGGCTAAATGTGGCATTTAATGCGTGTGTTAGATACATTTACGGCTTAAGAAGGTATGATTGTATTTCTGCATTCTCCAGGGAGATTTTTGGTTGTGAATTTAACCAGTATCTTAACTTTAGATTATGTGTCATGATGCACAAGATCGTTAATAGCCAATGCCCTTTATATCTTTCCGATTACATTGAATTCCTTTTGTCAAGGCGGACACAACTGCTTTTACTCCGTCGTTTCAATTCCTTATTTAGTTCACGGTCGTTCTTCGTTCAAGGTGTCAGAATATGAAATAGTCTTCCTTTAAGTATTAGAACGACACTAAGTCATCGGATTTTCAGGACGAGGACGTTGGAATATTTAAAACATTTGTAAACTTATCCATGCGAAATTTCTTCTCTTTCATATAACTTTTATACATTTATTTTTCTTTTTTTTACCTCTTAATTTCTTGTCTATCTCAATTATATGAATTGATAACTTGAATTGATTATGCCCGAATTATGCTTTTTTTGTGCTTTTTTTTATTAATTCTCTTAGAAGTCTGCACTATTATGAAGAGTTTGTAACTCACTTGTGCAATTTAATAAATAAATAAATAAATATAAATAAATAAATATTTTACCTTGAATGAATGAAGACTAGCTTTGATACTTGCAATACAATAACACTTAAGCCTTAGATAAAACATTCAAGCGGTTCTAAGCTCCACATGCATACATTCATATGCATATTATTCTACATAAAACCCTTATTACTGGAGAAGTAAGGTGCTATTTGTTTAGCAAACGTTGTAAATTTATTGGCATAGCGTTCATGTGGTACGTACCTAATATAACGCCCCGTGTGCAGAGTTTCGATGCGATTAAATGCTCGTACAACGTCATGTATGAGTACATAAATATAAATTTGCTATGCAATGAACACGAATGCCAATGGCTGCTGTTACACCCCATGGGGAATTGTATTAAACCAACCCCAACGTAGCTTCCGCCTGGTGAACTGATGTTTCCTTTGTGACCTCGGAGCTTAGCATCTGTGCTATAGTCGCATCTCTATGCTATCTTCAGGCAGATTTATTTAAACAATGTGCTAGGCGATCCATGAAATTACACACAAAAGCAGTGCCAGGAAAAAGTCACAAAAATGGTTAATTTTTGAAATGTCAGTAAATTGCGAGGCAGCTGACTTTTCAGCTGAATTTAAAATTGCTTCGTAGCTCTTAAAAGTGTGGGTGAGACTTAAGACAACCCCACTTTAACCAGGGTATCAGCAAATTTATTGATGGAATTTTAGAATAGGTAGACTTTTGGTCTTTGCGGGGGAATTTGTAAAACATTTCCAAAATATCTCATTTCTCTGGAAATTTCGTTTATATAAAATTAAGAGACGATTCATGATGGTTCAGTTATATCTACTCAGATGGGTTTCGTATAAATTAACTTTCAAAAATCGATTAAACTTATTTCAAATTTTATTTTTATTTATTTTTATTTCTTATTTCTTTCAACTTCTTATGTGACTTTAGGAAATACATACATTAGGAATACATTATATTAAAAAATACAACAGCCTGATAATGTACATATGTACAAAGCCATTTTACTCTCAAGGAGCTCTTTAAAGCAGTTTTGTGAATAAGGCGGGTATGCAGGTACTTCAAAGGACATGTCCCTCTTCACATTGGCAGGTAGCACTCATAACTTTCCCATATTCTTAAAACTCTTAAAATGTCTTGACAGTTTTAGGAGTTGTTGGCTATAACCGAACACCCAAAAACAAGCAGTTTAACTCGTAAATGGCCAACAAAAGTCAATTTTATTATATAGTAGGATTGATATATGTATATGTATTTGGTTGATCATGTCCCTTTATCGGCTGAGTGAAAGTTGCGTCATCTGGAGAATGGAACTAATCCACAAAAGATCACGTTTTGAACAATCAATGAACATTGATTGATTGGCAAACAATTTCTTTTTTTTCATTTTGGAAAATAAAAGAAAAATTGTTGTATATCTTGTGGTGCAAAAAAACTTCTGCTGGAGAGATAGAGTTAGCTTTCTATTTTAGATAATTATAAGAAATAACGTGATCACTTTTATCTCAAAGGTATATAATTTCTGATGAGTAGACGTTGAGCCAGTCCATTTACCTGTATTTATTTATTTATTTAGAAAAAATTTACAAGATAGTGAACAGAGACTACTCCAATAATACACTACCTAAAGTTTACACAGATCATGGAAAAAGAGTAGAAGTAAAATATAAGAAATAGAATCCAAAAAGTACTTTATAAGAAGAAAAGTGGTAACTAAAAACTAGGTAACAATTTCTGCAAAAGACTTGAGGGAATTATAAAATAAAGAGAGGAAAATAGTATAACAAAGGCAGAAAAAAGAGAGAATATAATTAAAAATAACACGAAAACTAAGCTTATAATTAATATATAGATAACAGATCTTAAGAAATAAAGAAAATCTGGAAAAAGAATAGAAAGAATAGGATTAAAAGTGAAAAATAAGGCAAAAGAATCAAAGGTCAGGGCTTTTCGATTTCAAGCAAAATTAATTTTTTGAATGTCAGAAGACTACAACCGAAGATGTCCACGTGATTAAATCTAGTGTTCATTACTATCTACATTCTGATGATAGGCGATTTCTCTCTTATGTTAGTTCTGCAAGTAGGCAATCTAAATGGGAGATGATGTCTGGAAGTACGGGACGGAACATTTATCTTCACTAAGGACAGTAAGGGACTGCATATTATATGGCCAGATAAGGTCTTATACAGGAGCACGCTGTTCAGGAGCGCCCTACGATTTTCAAGAGTAATCAAGTTATATTGCTTTAGTCTTTCATGGTAATCAAGGTACGTGTTATCAAGCTTGAATAGCAGTA
Source organism: Dasypogon diadema (assembly GCA_006980735.1). Classification (NCBI taxonomy): domain Eukaryota; kingdom Metazoa; phylum Arthropoda; class Insecta; order Diptera; family Asilidae; genus Dasypogon; species Dasypogon diadema. Next base: position 5,057 of record QYTT01081655.1, read on the forward strand.
TTCTGGTGAACTTCCTCTGTACTACTTCAACTTGCTGCACATATGGGGAATAAAATGGGGACCAGATTTGGCAAGCATACTCAAGAATACTGCTGACCAGTGACCTATACAGAGCGATATAAGAGTGGGCTGACTTGAAGGAATGACTCGCCTCAGTATGCGAAAAGAGTGAGATGTAATCAAATTTATATGAGACGAGAAAAGCAGCTTACGATCAAAAACGACTCTCAAATCATTGATCTCATCAACACTAGAGAGAGAGAGACGCTATGAACGAAATAATCGAATGAGACAATATTGGTCTTTCGACAGAATGATATTACTTTACATTTGTTTACATTAATCTCAATGCAGTTGTCAGTGCACCATTTCTCTATAGCCGTAAATGATCCTTCTGTAGGCAGACACAGTCCAACACACCATTAATGTCTCGAAACAACGTAGCATCGTCCACATATAATAAACAGTCAGATGAGATATAAGAAGGCAAGTCATTCACATAGATAAGAAATATCAGAGGCCCCAGAATCGTTCCTTACGGAACACCCGAAATCTGCTTGAAATGGGAGGATTTCCAACCATTAAAAACCACGATATTTTCTCTGTTCGTTAAATATGAATAGAATGAAGCTATAAGGTCGGCATGAAAACCAATCTGTGCCATTTTAGAGAGAAACATCTTGTGGTTGATTTTACAGAAGGCTTTACTAAAGTACGTATGGATGGAGTCGATTTGTTTGTTATCATTAAGGGCCAAAGCAACAGTATCCGTAAACAGAGCGAGGTTGGTTACAGTAGAGCATCCAGGTAGGAAACCGTGTTGTTGTTCAGATATAAGCGGTTTTATATGAAATATTAGTTGATTGTATATCAATCTTTCGAATATTAGGGCTAAGGCGTTAAAAATTAAATTAGGACGATAGTTGGTTATCAATCTGGGATACCCGGATTTAAAAACAGGCATATAAATCCTGTAATTCGGAAAATCTCTAAAAATAATAAAGTGAAAATTCGTATTGAAAAATTTGCTATTTATAACTGCTCAAAATAAAAATTTATTTATATATTATCTACATAAATTCCTTTACGTATCAGCACCATTTTGTGAAAAGGAAACTTCTTTGCAGTATTTTCCAGACACAGCTTGTACGTATCATCCTCTAAGATTCAATCTTTTGGTCGTTCCACACGATATTCTAGTCACCTTCCTAGCCTTCCGGTACGACAGCACAGCCTATGCAGGAAAGAAAACGGGAATGTGGAATAAAGTGAGTACGCGAAATCAAAAGTGACGTCATCTACAAAATTGTGGATTGGATTGGAGGTAAGGGATTGGAAGGCATTAATGAAGAGCAGAAAGAGAGCGGAGGACAATACAGAGCCCTGGGATATACTGGCATTGATGTTGAGACCAAGTGCTGGGAGTTTGGCTAAAACGGAACAATGACAGACTCTGTCAAACGCCTTCGACATGAGCAACACAACCACATTCGACTCACCGAGGCTATGGAGGTGGTGGTGCTAACGCTCGGTGAGGAATGTCATCAAATCACCAGTAGAGCATCCGAAGCGAAAGCCATATTGCCGATCATGAATTAGGTTGTATATCTTGAGATATTTTATCAATTGTGCGTTGATAAGGGTCTCAAAAACCTTTGCCAAAATCGAAGTGATAGATATTGGTCTGTAGTTAGAGGGATCGCATGCCCCTCCCCTTTTAGGAACTGACTGAACAGGGGAGAGTATCCGGAATGATGGAAAAACAACTTCAGAATATGATAAATGAAAGATTTTCCTCAGAGGTTTAGCCACGTAGGAAGCGCAGTCCTTCAGAACCTGGGGCGATATACCATCAGGTCCGGTGGCTTTATACACGTCAAGATTCGTAAGAACTTTAAAAACCACACGCTTGCGGAAATAATACGGCCCTTGCATAGTGTTACACGTGGATAAAAGAGCAGGTCGTGCTGGCGTGGTAGGTGGAAGTTAAGAATTAGCAGCGAAAGTGGCAGCTAGTACATTTGCCTTTTCCAAAGAGTCCATAAATATATTTCTATTATGGATGAGGAGTGGAATGGAAGAGGAATTGAAGTTAATTTTGACGGACTTAATAAGCGACCAGAAATCTTTACTGCCTCTAGGGCATAGAAACACCCTTTTTCTAACGTTCTAGTAGAATTGGAACTTGGCTTTGCTAATGATGGATTTGCATTTTTTGCGAGCTTCCGTATAAATTTGCCTTGTTTTCGAGCACTTATTCGTCTTGTAGGCCCGAAAAGACGGTTGCTTGTTCCTCCGACAATCCCATGTAAACCATAAGTTTTTATTTGGCTTAAAACTTTTCTAGCTATGGGGGATAAAAGCGTACATCTTGTATTCTACATTTTTTGAGGCAAAGCAGTCAGACCAGTTAACTTCCTTAAAAAATTTATTAAGCCCGGACCAATTAGCCATACTAATCTCTTAGTGGATGATTGATTAGATGGTTTCAAGGAAGATTGAGCTGATATAAGGCAATGATCTGAATTGTCAAGTGGTGAAGTGACATTAACTGAGTACTGGGATGAGAGGAGAAGAACCGATCCAGAAGATTAGTAATGTGGCCCAGTATATCGGGAATGCGAGTGGGATGGTCTACTAGCTCTTACAGGTTGAAAGATTCGCTGAATAGATCAACGTGTCTGCTCGCCAGACTTGTGATAGAAGAATGCCTGAGCCACTGTATGTTATGGCACAAAACAGCAAATTATTTAGTAAGTTTGAAAAAGAAACTTTTTTCAGGGTCGGGTACTTTAACTTTTTAATATCTTTTAAATGCTAAAGTGAAGGGTGAAGGGCCCTTAATTTAATTAAATAGAATTACACTACATTCATTTTTATTGGTTTGTAAATCTCATGTTACCTTCCCAATTTAACTGTTTAATTTTTAATTGCAAACTTTTTCTTAAACGCGTTAATTATAAGATGTGTAAGTAATAGCATCATAAATTTGAAACAGAAATTCGGACTAATAAGGTTTGGAAAGTGGCCGATTAAATAAATTAAGTAAATAAAAATAAATCCAGAGGTAACAGCAATTACCTACTTGTTCATGCGAAAAAAAGCGCGCTGTAATAAGCATTTCCTTTTCTGGTTAAATTGCCTCGTTATGTATAAAATTTCGCAGTAATTGGTGTTTTTAAATAATTTCATCACGATATTTCTGTTCGGGGTTCGGATCTCAAGAAAAATGATGCGTCACCTTGCAATGTAAACGTAACCCTAAACGATCGAACGCAATGAGCTGAATTCAAAAAGTGCGCGTGATTAAGAAACCAACAAATCGAATGTCAATGTTTCCGTGGAACCCATGGGAGATAATTAAAATTTATGGAAATTTCGCTGGAATAAAACTCGGTGCTATCATAATTTGCATCCTCGGTTTTGTCGCGACCACCGTGATTCTCTTAACATAAATAACTGGGTTTAATTCAGCCATGAAAAATAAAAGATCGCAATAACACAAAATAACAAGCAAAACGAAACTTTGTTAATTTACAAAGAAGAGATAAGTGTCTCGGATGAGATTGCTCCCAGACGCATGAGCAAGGCTGATGCTAAGAACCAAATTTATCAGAGTTTAACATTTTACAGCAGTTGGGGGTTTTTATATTTCAATCAGATAACAATTTCACTTTTCATTTTGTTGCAAAGGTGTGCAAGATAACCCATGCAAACGATGGACGATGGACACTGGACGCTGGATGCTGTCCTTTTGAACGTAAATTTAGACAGCCCTCGGATTTCACCCTTTATATATATAGAAAATCTGGTACAGAGCTTGAAAAACATTTTACGACTTTTACGTAAAGGTATTAATTAATTTGCCTAAAATTTATGGATTTCGCACTAAAAATAAACGAAAAATTCCCAGAGATTTAGCGTGCTTGAATTATCTCCCAGCCCCTGGAATCTACCGCGGAAGGTAAAAAGTAAAACGCAGCCATGCAATAAATTTTCTCATATGCCATTCGTTCTCTTCAAAATATATTATGGATCTAAATTCGATATGTTCAACGTATTTGTCCTGGGCATCTTACTGCGCTCTGAGGGACAGAGACTACAAGATCCTATATCCACCGTATAAGGTGTCAGAAGGAAGATATATGGGCCCTACACTCAGGTATACTTATATAACTGTGTGTTTGACTCTGGTGCACATATGTAATTATGCAGCATTTTGAGACCAAACCTTCCTCACTAAATTTCTTTTTTCTTTACATTTTCTTCGTTTTCAGCCATTTTAATGGCCTTTCTGTGTTTTATCTTTGAGACCGCATGATAATTTATTTGCTAGTCGGTAAAACGCGGTATAACACTTTGTTCTTGTTTTGTGGTTCTGTCACATTCTTTTTCTTTCACTTTTTTTTTCTGCAAATGGAACATGTGCGCCCAGCGGAACTGGTTAAACATGTAATTAATACTAAGATTGTTAAAATGTAATAAATGGCTAAAATTATGTTTTACTTAGAACATGCGCAGGAAATTAAACTACTTTAAGAATTCATTAGCAACGAACAGGATATTCAAATAAATTTTACTTTTTAATCGGATTTTATTTAATTGCTTTATTCAAGTAGAAATAAAAACGTCTGTAGAAAGCCTATGAAGTTCTCGAAATAATTTGTCCTAAATTTGGGACAGCCTCAAATCTCCTTTTTGTAAAACCTTCAACTTTAGTTACTGTTATACTGTTTTATTCAAGTAGAAACAAAAATGTCTGTAGAAAACTAATGAACTTCTCCAAATAATTTGTCCTAAATTTGGGACAGTCTTAAATCTCCTTTTCGTAAAACCTTCCACTTTACTTATTGTTATAGAACTCCTAGACTGGAAGAATGTTCTTTTGAAACTGCTCCTACAGATTTCAAGTAGATAACTTTTCCAAACATTTGCATATAATTATCAAGATAGAAAGGCGGAGGATGGGTTAAGCTTCCTGATAAAATAAAATGTCTTTAGTAATTCTAGGTTGTTAATATAATCTTAGTTTCAACGAATAGTAATACTTAATATTGTAAAGTGGGAATATATAGAGGGTGTTCCAATTAAAGTGACCAAGCGGGCGTCTAATGATAGGTCTCTATCAGACAAAGAGAAAATTGTATGGGAGGGAATCCTAACGATTTCCCAGATAATAGTACTTGAAGGTTTTTTAGTCGTCCTTTAGAACAGTAGTGGTTTTTAAATGCCAGCTTACTCACTTCCTTACTTCTTTTTACTTAGAAGTTGGGAATTTTTAAAGCAAACAATTTTGAATTTTTTTACCCTTTTTTCACATAAATATGCAAATTTCTCAAAAAAGCTGTAATTAAAAATTATTTTTCTTGAATAATTTAGAGTCTCCACAAATTTCTCTTCAATAGCATTTAACTTCAATATTTCCCACTCTGCATGTAAGCTAATCCATTCTTATCTTCGTGGTCGTCGTCAAAGTGCCTTTTGTGTGGGGGTTTTCTTTAGTTTCCTTCCTGTTCTGACTGGGGTACCACAGGGATCTTATTATTTGCCATCTTTATTAATGATCTTCCTGTAGTTTTAAATAACAGTAACTAACATATGTATGCTGATGACATATAACTTTATATCTCCAGATCCTTAGGCTTGGTCGAGTATGCCATATGTTGATTGAATGATGATCTTTCGAACGTATTTGACTGGGCTGCACTTAATACTTGAAACTTAAACGCGTCTAAATCGAATGCTATTATTATTTATAAAAATGAATTAGACACGTCTTGGTTCCCTCATATTGTCCTCGGCATTGCTGTTATTCTGTATAATTGTGCCGAGAAAAATCTCGACATAATTTTTAACAAAACTTTGAATTGATCTGATCACATTAATGCTCTTCTTTGCAAAGTGTATGGCACTTTACGTAAGTTGTACACTATTGCAGGTTTCACTTCTATGCGGATACCCGAATACCACTAGTCAAGACTCTAATTATCCCTCTCATAACTTATGGGTGTGAGGTCATTCGCGTTTGGATTCGGAATCCTCCCGCATGGTCAATGTTCTTTTTAACATTGCTTCCTGGATTTTTCGATATCTGAAAGGACATTCTCTTTAAACATGCCACATTTCTCTTGTCAATCAAACAATCAACAATATTTTGTTCAGTCCATAAGACTTTGGAATTCACTACCACTTGATCTGAGAAGGAGTAGAGATGGTCGCAATTTTCGTAGTTATTTATTTGATTATTTTCTATCTGCATAATGAGTTGAGCTTTTTGAATTTAATATTAATTTTGCTTAATAATTACTTTTTTAATTTTTTTTGTAATTATTCTAATTTTGTCGGCTTACTTTCCCCTTTAACTGTAGGTTTCATATATCCTTCTACTCTGATTTATTTTGCTTTACCTTAGTTTAGTCTTAATCTTAGGTTCTTTCTATTTCCTGTTCACTATTTTTTTCCTTGTTCTCTGTTAATTTCCTACACTTAATTATAAGATCCAGTCTTACTTGTGTAGCGTTATTAAAAAAGTTAATTTGTTAATATTTAATGATCTAGGACATGTATCTAGCTATCTCTTTTCATTTTCAAGATAACCAGTTCCGAAGCCGACCCTTTTCTCCAACCATTTCTATGAACAATAACAAAAAAAATTCCCGGGACAGTAAAAAAGGACAATGCTTTTCTGGAAAATTCACTATTTTCAAAACTAGCAGAATGGAAAGCTTCTTACAATGCAAATTTCATTCTTAATTTTGTTATAAGTGCTGGGAGAAAACTATTTGCGCTATTCTTTTACATTTTGTTTTAAATCTCGTAAAGTCCATTTATAAATTTCCCATAGTTTAAAGCAAACTACCCCTTCTATTGAATGGAAATTTAGTCATGTTCTTTCACCATGGAAAAGATTTCTGCTTTAAGATACAGCTGTAATTTTAGAGTGCTTAGTAAGAAGTCTATTTTGCAATGGATAAAGTTAGAATGTGTTTATATTTACCTGAAAAGCCAAAATCTTAGAGGATTGTGACGAAATAGTGACTGTCACGGTACTTTTTAGGAAATATAATGCAGTTAAATCTACGATTTCCGCTATAACAGGTTTTTCAAATCAAATTCACCTTTTTGCAAGTTAAATTCCCCCTTTTGCGAATTAAATTCCTCCTTTTGCGAATTAAATTCACCCCTTTGCAAATTATATTCAAGTACTTCTACACAATATATTATTAAATTTTTTTTAAATATCGATTTGTATACCTTTGCTGCACCTTTTTCGAACGACCTCAATAACAGATTATTAATAGCGATAGACTGGTCATTTTTTTGCATGTTAGCTTACCATTTCATAGGCTTATTCTATATGCGAACAATGTTAAGATATATTCTCACAATCAAGTCTTAAACAGGTGCCACTACGGTTGGGTTAATTATTTTCCCATCTGATTCAGGATAATCACCATCATCTATTTTAAGTATTAGATCGGAAAATTGGCTAGCACAAAATTATATTTACGTCTTTTCATTCCCATTTGGGTGGAAATTGCAAAAATTCTATGTGGATACCTGCGTTTTGTAAGAAATATACGTATATCTTTCAAAATTCATGTTTCACATATTGATAATCTGAACCAAATGATTTAATCTGTAGAAATATTTTTACACCTGAAATTTCTAAAAACCCTTTCTTAGTGGATGCTTGCATTATGGTTCCATTCTCCAGATCTCACTTTCCTAGGACCGGTAGGCAGAGGATTTACATTAACATATCAGTCGGTGAGCTTTGCCTTTTATATATATAATAACATAAATTACTATAGAGCCTAATCAAATACCCAAATTGACAATACTATCAGCGACAGAAAATGAACGTAAACAACATCCATAAACGAAAGACCAATTTTTCTGATGTAGCGATACATAGAAGAACTACAGTCGAGTTGAGTAATGGTATGCTCAGACCAGCTTTTGTTACCCCCCCTCTTGCACTACGTAGTTCAACCTACATGCTTTACCCGCCACCACAGCCACCAGCGTGACCAACTGTTCGCTTTGTTTATAGTGTACTCGCCCTCTGCCAACCGTAGAATTCGAATTTCAACCTTATGTATCTGGGATAATTATCGCTTTCGTCGATTTCTCCGGAATCCGTGTACCTATCGAGATGAAAAAAGTTCTGATTGATGTGCTGCGCAAACCCTGTAACCCTGAAACAGTTGCATCTTATTGTTACTTCAGCCGTTTTTGAGTTTATCCCGGACAAACAGCCAGACAAAAGTTCTAAAAACAGCGGTTTATGCCTAGGTATTCTATATAATAGCGTTTTCAACCTCAGATCTACGAGTTTTATGAAAGTAACTATATATCAAATTTCAGCCTTCTAGCTCAATTCGTTCTCGAGTTATCATGTATACAGACGGACGGATGGACGAACGGATAGACGGACGGATGGATGGACGGACAAATGAATGGATGAACGGATGGACGGACGAACGGATTGGCGGACAGACGGAAGGACATACGGACATACTTAAATCGACCGCTTTTCACATTCTGAGTACATGTATATAATTCATTCTGCTCTAGCATTATTGGTTCTATGCGTTACAAACGTTGTATTAAAACTAATATACCGTATCTATCATATAGGGTATAATAAGTATTATGAAAAACTCTGAATATTCACTTTATGGGGGTGCCCACACATTAACGGATGTTGCTAGTCATTAGAGTTGAAAGGTTTTCGTTCTGTAGTTTCGGCGCCCCATTTCCAAGATGCTTAGCTCTAAAACTTTTCTTCAGTTAATTTTGGTGTACTCATTTTTTTTCTTTATTGCACAACAACGAGTTTTCCTTTTTCACTAAGCTGTGAAGGTTACCAGTATACTTCTTATTTTCTAATGTTCTCCTTTCTTCAAATCTCTTTATCACTCTATACAGAGTTTTTCTACTTTTGTCAATACTTTTTCTTTCTTATTTATAAAAATTAACAAACATGAAGACAAATCTTCAAGATCAACAAAGATTTTTGATTGGAATATTAGAAGTTGGGTTCAGTATTATAAGTGTTCTTTGGATTTTGAACAGGGACCGTGGGTAAGATTAAAGGACACTTTGGTATTGAATCTGCCGACACTCGTACCGTTCATCATGGTTTTGTTTACTGAAACGAACTGCCACACTAGAGATGAACCATGGGCCCCCTCTTTCCCTTTCGCTCCCCCTCCCGATTTAATATAATAGTATTACCGCATTACCACTAAGAGTTGTAAATTACCCTAAAACCATTCACTAAATTTTCTATCTCTGCATCGCCCCCACCCCCTCCCCGCTATTGGGAGTCTAAATTGATTTATCCATTCTGCAGCAGTTAGGGTGCTGGGTTCCACGGGAACTTCTGCTCAATTCTGAGGGAGTTTATGAAACTTGTCGAACGCATATACCGGCTGATCTACTCGTTGTTGCAAATTATCACGACATGGTCCCTTCTGGGGCCAAGGACCTGAAATGGGGTGAACCTTTTTGTTATATTCGCCGTAATACAGACCAAGGAACGATTTATAAAATACTCGTTAGCCTTGACTTGTCCAAGGCCACCGAACTACATAGTATCTTGTTCCTAGTTACTAAATGCTAGCCAAACCTCTGAGGAAAATAATTCACCTTTACGTCTATTATCATCATGGAAACTTTTGCATGTTCGAAATATTCCCAGAAAGAAAGAGGCTTGCGATTCCTCTTACAAACCAGAATATCAGTGAGCCTTCGTGCCTTTCGAGTGACTAGTGCCTTGATAACACGGCATATTGACTGTAGGCATGATTGTCTTCATAATTTTGGGTAGTCAATAATAGTTACGCTTGATACCTCGTAAGACTTCGACAGAGTCTGGTGCTCTGGTGCATAACTCGTACCTTTGATTATAGATGGGATGAGCATTTCAAACTCTCCTTATTTAAACATCTTAGGGATTCAGATGCTCAAAAATCCCTAGTATTGTCTAGCGCTAATCTCTAAAGCTTATATCGGACCCAGACTTGAACATATTTCAAAAATTTGGGCAAAGGTAGACCATACTGCATTTTTCGTATGGGATAAAGACAAAAGTTTAATCTCACCAGCGGGGGTTATTACCTCTAAAGTCCATCATCGCGCCTTTTTTGCATCAATGCGAGTTTCAATAAAATCTTTGGTTCATGATACTTAAATTTTCAATCACAAAATGTATAGAATGCCGCAATGTAGCAAGTAAAATATAAGCTATAATATTCCAATGTCAATAAAATATATAAACGTAAAAAGCACTTCTTTCAAAAAACTTGTTTTTTGTCCTGTATTGAACGATTCAAGTTTAATATAATCAATATCAAACTTAAAGTGCCTTTGTTAATGCGTAATTATTCAAATTACTTGAACGTTACCCTACTAATAATTCATTGTTACCCAAACCACCTACTTCGAAAAGTGTTCACTAACTTCTGCCCACATACATACTTTATACCTCCAACATCGACCTGTGATTTAATTTGACAAGCACCTTGAGACTAACAAAAACTAGTCAGACAATGTGGGCTTAACCGGTAAAGAAAAGCTCGTTTTTTACCCCATAAATATTAGTCCAGTTGCTCACATCCATTGTTCAGGGTTGTATCCCTATGAGCCAAACCTTAAGTTACTCTCTCTTTACCTTCCACCCGTGTACCGTCCCATGCCCAGGTGGGACTTCTCTGCTACAAAATTGCATGCCTAAAATTAATTTTTACATAATTCTATGCTAATCAGTTGCCCTACAGTAAGTTGCCCTCGCAAATAATGGAAATAAACGTGATCTAACTAAGCGAAATTAAATGAGATTTTACATAATTGAAGTGTGTCAAATGAGCAATTTATGTTGGATAATGAGTGTCGACTTTATGCATTTTTTATGTCTGATAAATTAGTCCGGAGGCAATTTATTTATAGTTGGATAGTTTTATTTACACTTCTGGGATTTCCACAATTCATGAGAATGTACATGTGTAAGCTCGACCTGATATATACAATGGATAATATCATGAATAACTCAACGTTTTTGAGATTTGAGACATTATTTCGGATAAAAAGTTCTTTAGTTGACAGAATTCTTCTGATTTACATATTAACACTCCCGTGTCGTTGGTCTGATCAGCAGATCAGACTAAAGAAATTTGATACATGTTTCAAGATTAAATTGATCTTGTAAGTTTATATATGTTTTCTTTGGATAGCTTTTCGATGTGTATTCGAGGTATTTTGAGATAATCCTTTAGTTTTTTAAATAATTTCTCAAGGTATACTTTCAACTTCTCTCACGTTGTGATTAATGATTTCTAATGATCTAATTTTAACGCAGTTCAGCATTTCTAATCTATCTAAAGGAGACTCAAATAGAAGCACTTAATAATGAAAGACAATATTTTAACAATATAGCACTTGTAATTATGTTCACTGTATTTATTTTAAAAATAAAAAAATATTTATTTTTATTTTAAAAATTATAATCTATAAAGATCCCTGATTTTTTTCAAGTCTGAATATATTGGAAGCAGTATGTGTGTATCTCCGTTCTAAAACATATAAGTTTCCTTTTGTATCTCCAATGCCAATTGCAGATTTTTAACTTCCCCAAATTGCCTGTTCAAGATTACGATGTTCAAGGTGTCAAGAATTAGGAATTACTAAATTAAAATTGTTTTAATATGTCTCTCGCCTCATCCTTTCCTTGTATGTGTTTCATGTTTTTGGGTAAGATATGTCCCAGAAAAAATTCTAACACTTTTTTCTCATTATAGGATTCAACGAGGGCTTGCTCAATCTGTTTCTTTATATCTAAACTCGCTTTTGTCCGCGTGGAAGAGCTACTTTGGGCAACCTTTTTTATTTTTAGGATACTAATGTTGCAAATAATACAAATACAAACTAACTGCAAACTGCTGCGATTTACTGTAAATATATTATTTTTACACATTTTTATAAACTACGTTTTTTGTTTTTCAATCCTTCGAGCTCTGCTAGAACTAAGCGCTAGTTTAGATTTGGGTTTGCGAGGCATATCAGAAACATAAATAATACGTCGAAATAATAAAAATAAGCAAAATACCTATCAAAAAATCGGAAGAACTTTATATTAAACAAAACTCCTGTATTTTACCAAAGAACATTAACAAAAGCAAAAAACCCTATAAACAAATCGACATCGTTGCAGCGCAACATTCTAATATTGGCGTACGTGCGACACACTCCTTTGCCCTCACGTATCTGTTCGTTCGGGTAGCCACACTTAGTGATGCTTCCCCCACTACGCTGCGTCGCGCCGCCGACCGACGTCGCCGCCGAGCCACAGCCCCCGCATACATTGTGTATGGCGCATAGCGAGTCCCGCCCTCGCGACGCGTGTATGTTTAGACCGCAAATGTTTAAGTATTCCGTTTTTCCATACATGTCTCGGGTGCATTTCCTTATCACGTACATTTCTCCGATAAATATAGTAAGCATAGATAGATTTGTTTGGACTTCCATACAACCTTTCATCCCCTATTTTCACCCTCATGTAGGTCGAAATTTCAAAAACGCTTGAACAAAATGTTTATTTATTTCTTATCACGCGCCTAAATACAAAGTTTCATAATTTTATCTTCAATAATGAGGGACTCCTATAGAAACTCTCATCCCTAATTTCAACCCCTTCGAGTCTTTTTTCGCGACAAAAGGTAGCCTATGTCCTTCTTCAAGGTCTAATCTATCTCTATACCAAAATTCATCAAAATCGGTTC
>QYTT01081656.1:0-17829 GCA_006980735.1 Dasypogon diadema
GTAGCGAAGCTCTCATTCTGTTTCTGCCTTTAGCACCTTGCTACTTTATAATATACCTATTTATCTTGCCTAATATGAAAATATAATCATTTTCTTCATTGTTTATCAAAGCAAAAAGGGTAACTAAATAAAATCATAAAAACAGACATCTGGGGGATATTTCACATTTAACACATTCTCACAGAAAAGGAAAAGATAGCATGCAATGTTTCCCTCATTTGCGGTATTCTAATAATAATAATAATTTTGTGATTTACTACTTTTTTAATACGACGAGATTAGATGAAAAAGGGTACTACGTGGATGATTTATCAAAGAGGATGATTTTTCTACACTACCTTTCTGTAATTTTTTTGCAGTTTGCAGTAATGGGCCAGATGTTGGCAAAAAGAACTATTACTTCCATCCAATTAAATTAAATTAATTAAATTAAATTAAAAAAGTTTTAAATTTGTGTATTATGCAATGCTAGAAGTCTTCTATTTTATATTAAAGGTACTTTTCATTAAAACATATTTGCATGAGCAAATGCTCGTGCACGCAAGTGAAATTGCTTGCTTTGCATTTCCAACAAAATCGTTTGCGCATATGTGCATGCATGCATTTATGAACCTGTTGCGTTATAACGGGAGATGGCAATGTCCAATTACTAGTGCCTTACTATCATCAAATCATTCTAACTCGGAATTGATAAGAAAAAGTTGTGTGATTTAAAATAAGCGTACACAGTAAAATTGATATATTGAAAATAATAAGTTAACAACTTCTTTTTCCTGAATCCCAATAACACATGTCCTTAACAGGGCCTACATATATTGCGATCATTTGCTTTGCACGTTTGAATTCATGAACCTTGTGCAAGCGCATGTTCCGCTTTATTTGCTTTAATGAATTCTATGCAAAAGCCAATATGCGCAACCACGTATTAATGAAAGTGTTCTAATTTTAATGAACAAATTCAATAAAAGGAACAGTGAATCTAAAAGTTCTCTGCTCAAAGGTGATTCATATGAAGTTTCTTGATTACCTACGATATATAAGTAGGGATTGATAACGATATATCGACTATACTGATACTATGTAGAGCTGAGAAGTCCCCCCAAGGGTAATTTATTTATAAACTTTATGCATTTCCTCCAAAACATCGATGGGCTATAGTATAGACGATGTTTTCTCAACGATGCCACATCCCTACTGTTAATGTCTGGGGAACACCACGCCATCGAAGTATGCTCATGACCGTTAACGTTACGCTTCGATATATAAGGACTTACTTATTTACTTAACAAGTAATGAAAACAGTCTGAGACATAAGATTATTCCATTCGTTATAGTTCATCAGAAATTTTTTTCTTTCACAGAGGAAATGGTAAAGAACGTTTTTTTTTACAAAAGTCTTTAAATCTACTTTTCAACGCTATAAGTTGTTTTGGCTATCAGAAGTTTTGGAGAATTCCATTTGTTCCTACAATTTGAAATTGTTAGAAATCCAATTACTGCTTGAATTAAGTCGTTGATTGCTCAGATTAAATGTAAGATAACATTTTTTTTAAGTAGGCACATTACAGATTCACGATCAAATGTTAAAGTGGAACAGGTTCACAATTAATCGTTATGTACACGAGGCTTCCTAAAATCTATTTCAAAAATATAAAGACAGATCCTCTCACTAGAGGATTACCAATCAAGTTTTCCGAGCTGTACCTCTATCAGTTTAGTTCGACTATTGGCGCGGGTATCATTGAAAATATTATTTGTTGAATTTATAATATCTGCCGAGTTTCAGCCAATTCTATGGGAGTAAGAAGAAAAAAATAGAATGGCAGGGGTAACAAGGTGATAAGCAACGAAATTTTCTAAATTAGTGCAAGATATGTAAAAAAAGAAAGCAGATTCTTATGGACTTAGAAAGCTAACAATTTTGTTCGATAGAAGTTGTTTTTCAAGATTACTTTAAACGGAATAAAAAGCAAGTAAAAATTAGAGTATTGAATTTCGCTTATATGAAGTGCGGGAAAGAGTATGTTCCTCAAGTTTTACTAATTTTTAGAAAAGTAAAAATGCTCCATGTTACTTCTGTTATTTTGATAAAAAAAAGAAAACAAGGATATCTTGATTTAAGGTAACTGCGTTCAAAAAGAGTACCTATTGCCTACTATGGGTAAAACTGTTTAAAGAGTGCATTATAATGCGAATTTCCGAAAATAAGTTTTATACTAGAGTGAAAACATAAAATATCTTTTATTTACAACAATAGAGTCCATACCATAAACTCAAGATAACTTTACATGAAGCCACCTAGAAATTTGGATAGTGTGGAATTTTATACTACTACCTATCCCACTCAGATTGTTACGTATAAGGATAAACTTTTTGTTTCTTCCTATTAATAATATGATTTAAAAAGTATATCTGGCTATTAATGTTGTACATAATTTCTATGTTTATCTAAGATTATATCTCCTTCGAGAAAGTTTAGAAGCTTTCAAAATCCTACGAATCAAAGCTATGCTCTCAAGCCGAACAATCACAGCGAAGGTCGGGGACGTTAACGCCATTAGGAGAGCTACCAGAGGCTGTCCAAGGAGGGGTTCTGCCCCTTTTCAAAACAGGAAAAATCAAAACACTTGTTTTCACCAAATCACAGCTCGAATTTACGAGACAACTCAAGATACCAGACGTTTCTGATTCGAAGAAAGCCAATTTCTTAACTCTTCATCAGCAGCAGCATTAAGAAATTGTCTTTTTCTTCTAGCTGCTGAACGTCCTTGCACAACACAAACTGCATAAAAACTACATGGAAAAATGCAAAAAATTACCAGAAACGCCCGTATAGACAATAGGATTTATTAAATCACAGCACTGTCCGTTTCTCCAACTGGAGAATAAAAATTTTCATTAATAAGGCGCACATCTGAAGATCGTTTACTCTGTAGACGTGGGGTCAAATCCTGTAAAGGACACAACGATTTATCTGGGTACCAGTGGATGAGGTTGTTATAATAATAATAATTCTACTGACAAGGAATGTACTTACGAATCCACTGGGATTTTGTTTTTGTTGCACAGTAATAAGTTCATGCCAAAAATTGTGGTTCCCCTGGCGGGCAGCAACATTCAGGATAAAGTTTCCTCCGTACAATGTGAAATAATATGGAGGAGGAAGAAAACATGTTCCAGTTTCTTTTAACTTGGCCACTACTCATTGTCAAGCAAAATAAAACCCATTTCGGAAGAAACCTTAGAGTATCCAAAGCCAAAGCCGCTACCAATTTTGGAGAAGTTATAATGAAGGAATTCAAGGAGTCAAGGAAGCAAGACGAGAAATTTATGGCAATTAGAGATTTATTCCAGCTGATTTTCAAATGGCATAGAGATTTGGTCATTGAGAGAAATAGCTGCTGCAATGTATCGTATAATTAAATTATAGGATAAGCTAAACATGTTCACCACAATAAAAAGAGAAACGCAAATTTTATTAAAATTTCGCCAATTTTTCAAATCGTTCACCGTACACAACTAAAATGCGGATTGCACAAGAATACAACAGCCATATTCACTGCGCTATGGTAATACCCCAACCATGAAGGAGTTCGCCATTTTTGGCAGCGTTGTCAGTTTTTCTCTGTGCTTAAATTAAAATATAATCTGTCTATGTTAAAAAGATTTTACTATACTCCGTTTATTTTCCGCTTAGTAATGTTTTTCTAAATTTAAAGGGCATACGCAAGTGAGTAGAAGTGAATGAATTTCCTAAAGTTCGCACATTTGCCTTGGACCTCACAGTACCGAGATGACCTTGGTTGTAAATGGAGCTGTCATGTTTTGACATATATTTTTGTTGACATAATTCTGTTTATTACTTAAGTTATTTCCTTTGGGACGGGGCATTTGTTGAAATAAGTGACTATGTAGTGTTATCTGCTGATTTGGATAATTTCGCAAGATATGTGGCGGTGAAAATCTGTGGTTCTAGTGGCCGCTGAATGAGATGCGAACTGAGGTAGTCTGTGACTATGTGCACGTCATTTGATCACGTAAAATAAACATCATCAAGTGTGTTCAAATGCAAAGTATGATTTGCCAATATATTCATAATTTATTAAGCTACTCTATTGCAGATCAATCTGCTGTCTCCAAAAACAAATGTTTTTGAATCCAATGTAAAACCGAACTGATCTGATATTACTTGCAGCACGTACTTTGATCTCAGAATGGTTCATCTAAATACATTAGGCAAACAAAATGCTTTGGATTAAGATTACATTCTTATTGCGTACCTTAACTGGCATGAGACATCAATAAAACAAGTTTTTCATTGAGATCGAACAATTGTCGAAAACTTGTTGCTAAGAGATTTGCAAGTTTAGTATGTACAGCTACAGCTGATATATTAGTTTTGTTGTCAGGTGCTCTTCAGAATTGAGCTTAATACGTGTTTATATCAGTGGTGTCACTCTTTAGTAACTATGGTCTAACTATCTGAAAAATCTGTAATTGTTTTTGCAGGGTATAACTAAGGCTTAGGGAACTATCTATATTTATGATGCTATAACATTGTTTTGGTAGGTGATGTAAGAGTAGACAGTCCAGTGAAGGTGTCGATGCACATTCTATTGAATAACAGTGGCTTGTAATTGAGGAGTAAAATAGAAGTCGATAGTGTGCTCCACAATCCAAAAATATCCATTAAAATGCTCATAAAAGAGCGTAAGGCATGCGAAAAATTGTTTGTGCTCTAGCAATTCAAACCAGTGTCACCGTTAGGCGAAAAATGCTTTGTTTTTAAATATTTCTTTTTCCTTTCTGCCAAGGTTGTGCTGCAGGAGCTTTGGCTTCACCGCAAAAAACGCGAGCGGGATAGATAAAGCTAACATGATAAAATACGAAAAAAGACAAAACATATGCCAACAAAATATTACGAGCTAAAATGTCAATTTCCCCGCTGGAACGGAATTATACTTTCCCCTTCATTTCTTATTCTTTTTTTACACATATCATCAATCAATAAGACTATCTTGTTCAGGGTTTCAACAAAACGCATACTATTGCTATCTAAGGTCTGTCTGTATTTTGGAGTAAGAAAACCTGGGTAAAAATCGCTTTCCAAGTGGAGGGGTTGAACAGGAAAAAGTTACCAGACACTTCTTGGGTAAATCGATGAAAACAGAGGAATTGTCAAAAATCAATTTGCACTGTACCGCTTGCTATTATAATTTTCTTTATTAATGCAAAATTTGTGCATTAATAGAATAATTATAAACTTCACACGAAGCGAATCAAACTTATTTAACTTAAACGACGCAAAACAAAACCAGCTGAGAGTTTTGTCCACACTCTTGGCCGTGGGTAAAAATGTTCGGTTTTGGGTGAGAGGGGAAATATAGCGAGCTGTCCAATTTCCCCAACTCCAGAAGTTAACAGAGGCAGTGTGGACGAAAATGTTGACTTTCGTTTAAAAACTTTTGAGTAAACAGACAGACTTTTTGAGACAATCTTTGTTTATACGCCATTTTATCCACAAACGGTTTTAATTTGCGAGTAAAATTTTGAACTGAGGCGTTAAGTGAAAAAAAAAGATTTTTAGCGGTTGCAGCAGAAATTATTTGGAACAAATTTGAGAGAAAACGACAAAATAGAAGCAAGTGGGTAAAAGAATGGTTAAAAAGAAGAAGAAAGTAAACGAAGAGATGTTTGGAATGGTTTTGGGACAATCATATGTTCGAACGCCAAGTTGTCCACACACGATCAATCTTAAATGTAAAGCGAACAAATCCTGAGGGACTTGCGTTCCTGTATTGTTGGATTAGGATATTGTGGGCTTGTGGTGAAAATCCCCTATCCCACACAAAAATGTAATTGTTTCGAAAATTGTATACCAAAGTGATGTACAATTTATTTTTCCTTTCTTCTAAAGTGATAAAAACTTATTGACAAAAAATGTAGAATGGAGGATTTTCATTTATGAATCGGCCCAAAGATAAAAGACTTGGACTCGGAAAGGTCCTCAATCGTGTAGAAATTTTTCAAAAAGCATTGCCTGCTTTTAAAATTAATAAAGATGAATAACATATCATTTCGCAATATATATCAAATTTATTACTTTAGTTGAAAGCTTAATTTAAAAAATATAAGAAACAAAAACGGGGAACTGCATTTGATCGATATTTAGACTTTATCACAAGCTAAAGTTTTTGAAGAATTATTTAATTTAACCAATCATTAATCCACAACCCATTTTGAATTTACCAGTCTTATGATTTAACAATGCACTTAAAGAAAAGGAAAATGGTAAAGGCTTAAGTTTTTTCTCTAAAACAGAACAAACGTTCCAATTGGTATCAACAGACGCACGAAATATTAAATCGCCTTTGGGCACTGTAACCTGATACCCAATTGTAGTATACGTACTCTGTGCATCAAAATTTGTATTGAATTCGACCCCAACTTTCAGTTGAGGACTTGCTTCCTTCATATAGGAAAAGTGAATTCCACTTCCTCCAAAGGATGTTCCAAATACAGAAGATTCACCCTTGTATTTTGAAATAAAATTGAAAACTGTGATAGTCCCTTGTGGACACAGAAGACCATATTGGCAGCCAAGCTCGCTCCCAAGAGACAAATTCTTTGTAACCGATTGTAGATATTGTCCAACAAGAATTCCCGAGTTATTTATTAAGTTCGGATTAGCAATACCTATGGATGCTGTAAATGTTCTCCCAATGTAATCAGAAACAATTTGACCTCCAACCAAATGATATCCTTGATACTCTGCTCCAAATTTCATCCGAATGTGATTAGTCAAGCAGTGTACTATGCTTGCTTGCATGCTCCCGCTTTTCTCAATTTCTCCTAAGTAATGCATACATTTTATTATATTACTTTGTACAATTCCTTACTTTTACCAAAAAGCACCGGATAGGATTCAAATATTCCGTGACGTTTACTTCCTACATAAGTAGCTCCAAATCTATAGCAACTTTCGTTCTTATTTGGTAACAACTTAATCGTATGGCTTAACTGAAAGTAGTTGCTTAAACATTTATTTAAAATCAATCTGGCACCTTCGTAGAAATTCGGCATCACATCTCTGCAATCTTTATGTACTTCCTCAACTGTTCCCGGATTTTCTAATTTCTTATTGTTCTCAGTGTATTGATCGGTTGGATCCTCTTCTTTGTCGTCTCCATAACTTTTAAAAGCCTCATTTTTATCTTTATAAAAGTTCACACTTTCATAATTTTCAGGTTTTTCTTCGGATTTTAATGAGTTCCCCATGATTTCTGTCTTGCCGTTGTCAAAGGTTAATACCAAACATTGGTAGATGCCATTGGAAAAATGACACAATTTCAAAGGGAACTTGATTAATTTATAATTTAATTATTTATAATATGAACGATTGAAAATGTATAAATTTGACCAAAAGAAAATAGTCCAATTAATAACTTAAAATATTAAATTCTCCGGGAAAGATCATTTCACGTTAGAATGACTTTGTCTAACACTAGACTACTATGATCTGGTAATTTGATAGCATGAGTCAATTAACTGTTTTATATGCGTAAAAATATCGGTGAATTGATTTAAAAGCGAATCAGGCCGTTTGTTGTCCTCTTTGGCTTCCACCCCATTCCAATCTAATTAAAATTCAAATCAATTTCACGTTGGCAACAATTTTATTCCTTTCGACACATTCAGAATTTGATTGATTTTATTAAAATTTAGATTGCGTATTTGATATGTTTAGGTAAGTCAACGTTACATGTTGCGGAGTTGCACTTTACTAATCCATTTCAAAACCTATAAAATTTCAAATGAAATTGTGGTTCAATCCATCCCTGATTTCACATGCAAACGTAATATTAATGAGATGAACATTGAGATAAGTGAATATATTCAATGAATAAAATGGTGTTTAAAAAAGGGAATATACGTTCACTTTATTTACGACGACATTATTAAAATCCTCACCTGGGGAAAGGCGAATCGTGTTGAGTTCAGTGCATCCAAAACACAAAGCTGTCTGATTTCCCTTAAAAGAACCCCGAGTCCCCACTTCTCTTCTTCAATGGGATGAGTATTTCAAACTCTCCTAACTTGAACATCTTGGGGATTTAGGTATCCAACAATCTTAGTTAGACGGACCACATCTTTTCTATTGCAAAGAATGCGATGAAGTGCCTAGGCTTCCTGCATTGATGCAAGAAAAAATTTACTTATGACCTAGTGCTCATATACAAGGCTCATATCAGATCCAGCCTAGAATTTAATTCACATATTTGGGCAGGGACAGGAAGTATTGCGTTGTCCACGTTGGACGTAGCTCAAAAAGAACTTTCAAGCAAATTGGCGATGATGCGATTACTTCTATAATTGATTCTCTGGAGCATAGACGAACTGTCACTTGCCTAATGTTCTTTTATTGTTACTTTAATGGATATTGCTTCAATGAAATCTCTGGCCTGATTTCTTGTAAATTAATGCCTATGCGTGATGCTCGCGCTTCGTCTAGCAGAACAGTGAGGTTCTGGGAATCCTTCTATCATCTTCTGTTTCTTTCCAGGACTACAGGCTGCGACTATTCAAGCAAAATGTGCACCGGCACCTTCACTCGATGTCCTAATTCCTTTCTTCCCCTTGCTGCTGTAAAGCTGTGCTATAGCATTATATGGCATCTCCAGTTCTTTGTCTTCACCGTAAAAAAAACTGTCCCATACATAATTTTCGCAGTTAATTTGGTACATCAATCCATGACTTTGGTCATTTGGAATAGCTGCATCTCGCAGCAGTTACACGGTTACCCCTTAAATCTGATCATACAATGGAATTTTATGACTTTTATGTGATTAATGTGGTGTTTATTTAATTTTATTTGGCTTACTAATAAGGCGATAAAATATATTGTTAAAATCACTAATATTTCTTTTCTTACAAATATAGGTTCCGCACACCTGCCAAAAATGGATGATCAAGTAGGCCGAACAATTTTGGATAATTTTGACGTCACGAATGTAGAAACTTGCCAAGTATGTCCATAGTACTTGACCTCTTGACCGTTTTCCTTATATTTATTTTTAGGGTGAAATTAATAAAGTTAATGCTCCAGGGGTGTTGAGAGGTATAGAAGGCGGTGCTTTGCATTTTATCACTGTTCCAAACCGAGATCAGGAATTTATCGATCATGTAAGATAACTATAGAAAAATGCGGTAGATTTTATGCATAATAAAAATCGGTTTTCAGTCATTCTTAAGTCCGGAATACATCGCAACCCATATAGCGAATGGCTTCATTATAGATCTTATGAATAATCAGGATGGTACTGATCCGCAACAACAAGCTCATTTTATTAATGAAACAATTTCAAACGATTTGACATTTCCAAACGATGAACAAGATCGTAAACTTACTGCAACATTTTTACAGATAGTTAATAAACAGTGCCCCACCACTACAAAAAATGGAAATGAAGCTCAAGTTATAGTTACCAATAAGGTAATCTGAAGAAAGTATTTTTTTTTTACATTCTCTAAGTTAAACACTACTTCACAGGAAATTGGAACACTTCCGCAAGCAAATGAAACTACAAAACAAAATTCAATTGATCATAACTTCTTAACGATAGATGATCAACAAACATTTTCGCAATCGTTGCTTAGTGATAGTCAATTAAAAATATATCAAAGTACACAAGCTCATTTGAATGTAAGTGAATTGGGGTGCAGGCAATTTGATTATATTCAAAGCAATTATTTTAGGTAAATCCGCCTCTCCCACCTTTAACTCCAATAAGAAGACTGAATCCACCCAGAAAAATATTAAATGTAAATAATTCATCCGCCTCAAAGAATGAATTGAATGCCGATAGTATTAACAATTTTAAGGTAATGGAAACATTATTAAATACCGTGCTGTATGTTTCGTTTTGTTATAAGCAACAAATCATAAGATATTTGATTTTGAGAAACTTATAAAATAAACTTATATAGGACTTCAAAAAGCCATTATTATAGCATTTTGTTCAGAATTCATCTTTATCGCACTTCTGGATTTTAATTAATAAATGCGTTGTAGCACAACCATGAGTCAGCAGTGGAAGACACTAGAGTTCAACGACCACTAGCTAAAAAGAGTTTACCCCATAAAAAACGCATAACGAAAAAACTTAAAACAATTGACAAATCGGATCAGCAAGTAGAACGTAGTATTTTGCATGTTGAGGAACCCGAAGATACAGTTGAGGAAGAGAGTATCGTAAGTTCTGTGTTACAAATATATCAAAAGTTTCGTTTAAAGGTATTTTATGTTATGCAGGTATTAAATACGCCACAATTTTCGTGTCAATTATGTGGGCATGTAAGCGAATCTCAGCTAGATTTCTTTGCACATTTAAAAGGACACTATGAGCCAGTAAGTTCAGAGACCAAAAATAACAGCGCGGTCCCTGAATCTAAAAAGGTAAAATGAATAATTTATTGTGCATTTCTCAAATAATATCTTTTTAAAGGTATCATTGATGGCACAAGAGCTACCAAGTGTAGAACTTAATTTCGAAGGGTTCGAAAATGAAATTCTTAATCAAGGAAAAAATGAGGCGGCCGAACAAAACGAAAGTGTTAAATTAATACAAATGCACAGCGACTCAAATAATACGGCAACTAAAGATGTAAATATTCATGTAGCTGAGGTGGAATTTAGTGACACTGAGGATATGCTGGAGGGGATCCGTGGAGTTGTTGCAAAAGTACAAGAATCCGTTGATAATGATAGTAATGACGGCATTGATATAATATCAGAAAAGACTTGGTATTGCAATTAAAACAGAAGCTTTTCCTATTCATGCTTTGAAGTATTCTCTTATCAGGTACACAAATAGTGCCTTAAACGGCGATATAAATTTTAAGACTGGTGATACGATAAATAGTCATATAACGCAGCAATCAGTAGATAATTTTTCGCTATTCTTTAAGAATGATTTGGAAAAGGGGACTGAACAGAGCCAAAGTAAGTTTCATTTAATAATTTAAGTAGAAAACAATAAAATGAACGATAAGGAAGTCATATTATGTCACTTTGTTGTGCATGAAATAGAATGTTTTTTTTGTTTAAATACATATTTAATTTCTTTGTTTTGGGAAGCGGTTACAGTTTTGCATTCTTTTCATCTATTTTCCCGTATAAGACTTAAATAACCTAGTAAGTTTATTAATTCCGTAAAAGTGTTAATGTGTGATAACCCTATACTCTACTGCAAAAAAACGCCGCTTATATGTCCTATACAGAAAATTAGATTAACGGTTACAGACTACTGCTTCCAGAAAGAGTAGGATCTCTTTCAGTGATATTTTTTAGAAGTGGGAGAGTATCCTTAAATGAATTTCCCTCACAGGGGATTCTTGATGTCCAGGCCCGATATGACGGCTCAGCGTTGCTACTATGAAAGCCTGAAAGCCACCCACATTAAAGTTGAAAATAGAAAAGTTCTTCCCATCTTTTTCATTCCTTTTAGCTTTTTTCCGAAATAATGGTCTGATTTTAATAATTCTTTACTCACCTTCCCTTCCCCTTTTGGAACTGTAAAAATTTGTCTAACTTTGCATAAATGTATATATTTTATTGTTTTGCAATTTGTATTCTATTTCAGTACTCACTAAAATAATAAAATTTCTTTATTCTAGATATACTATCCAATATTGACGAAGAAAAGGATTCCAAACAAGATGAAAACGATTTAGATTTGGATGCTAGTTCCAATCCAGAGTTTCCAAAACAAGAAACTGGTAAAACAAAAAGAAGACATCGGAAGTCGAAATTTCGTAAGGAAGAGCCTAA
This sequence comes from Dasypogon diadema, assembly GCA_006980735.1. Lineage (NCBI taxonomy): Eukaryota > Metazoa > Arthropoda > Insecta > Diptera > Asilidae > Dasypogon > Dasypogon diadema. The sequence goes on from QYTT01081656.1 coordinate 11,831, forward strand.
AGATTTTTCTGATAATTTAGATTCGAGTGACTCTGAAGATAAATCGAAACCGAGGAAACGAATTCAGTGTACAAAGTGCAACAAATTATTTAATTCCGCAAATGCTTTAAAATACCATGATCTATCGCATACGGGTGAAAGACCGCACCAGTGCGATGTATGCGGTAAAAGTTTTTTCGCCCTTAGTGCATTAAAAGTTCATATGAGGCTGCATTCTGGCGTTAAACCGTATCAATGTGAACTTTGCAATCGTGCGTTTAGACAATGGGGCGATCTTAAGTATCATACGATATCGATTCATACAAATGAAAGAAATTTTCAGTGTGAATTTTGTGGAAAAGCATTTGCTCGTCGATATTCTCTTGTTGTTCACAGGCGGATACATACCAGCGAGCGGAATTACAAATGTGAATTTTGTCCGAAAACTTTTAGAGCCAGCTCATATCTTCAGAATCACAGGAAAGTTCATACAGGTAAAATTCATTTGCGGTTTCCTGCCACGTAACATTTTGTAATTATTTCAGGAGAGAAACCTTATTCATGTAAAGTGTGTGGGAAAAAATTTAGAGTAAGTGGGGATCTAAAACGCCACACCAATATACATGACAGAGATAGAAGGAAAATGATGTCACCTCTTCTTAGCACCGATCCACAAGTGGAAAAACAGAAAGGCGAATCAGAAATGCATACGAGTGTTGTTAAGAAAGAGGTAATTTGCATTTTTATTATAATTTCTATGCACCTAATGCAAGTCTTCATAAATGTGTGTGTTTTTTTTTTATTGTGAAAAGATAAGTTCGTAACATAATTGTTCTTGAAATCAACTGAATCCTTTCAGTCGCTATTTTTTGTCAAAGGGGAATTAAGGAAGTGGAGATTGGGAAATTTTAACCTGACAAATGTTGCAAGTGAGCCACAATTGTTTTCTTCTTCTTTGTATGAAATTTTTATTTTTTATTACTATCCCACACATTTTTTATTATTATCCCACTGGTCTCCTAAGTAAAATAATCTTGTCAGTAGAATTGCCTTAACCACTGGTACTCAGATAAATCGCTGCGGCCTGTGCAGGTTTCGAACACACGCCATTAAAAATACTTCTTAACTAATTTGAATTTTACTCGCGTGAGCCACATGGCTAATGACGCCATGTCCAAACAAATTCATGTATTTGTTGGTAATGTGTTTTTCCGTGACGCGCGGCGTTTGGTGTGTAAACAGAGTTATTTTATTCACTAAATTCACGTTAGGTGAGGACAGTACATCTGATTTACACTGAAAGCAAAATTCACAGCGCGAATGCGAATGAAAATGAATTTTGAGTTTGCGAATACTCTGTCGCGGTAGTCACATCGCTCATGTCGTGTTCTATTCGAACACTTCAATTAATGTATTCTTAAATCAAATTTTACAATTATTCGTTTCGGTCGCTTCGCATTTGGCGTGTTGATGCCTTCTTGCAAGAGAGCGCGAGTTGAACAAATTGGGAGTAAACCGACGAGAGTATGTAACGAAAAATTGGTAAAGTTGATAGGACAGGAAAACATGCGTGCATTTCTATTTCTGTATGAAATTTCATAATTAAAGTTTGTATAAAAAATATGAAAAAGTCGAGAAAAACCCGCGAATTCAAAATAGATCCGGGTTAAACAGGAGACATCAATCGTCAAAAAAGTATTTATTTGGAACGAAGATTGGCCCCGATTGTCTATATTTTTTTATTGCCCGTTTTATTTCGATATGGATGCTATCATTTTCATTTTGGGTGTGTCCAGTCACGAAAAATTTATGAGTTATGGGATTAATACTGCGATAAAGCGTACATATACAACGTCAATATGAATCTGTTTTTGTTTGGCCTGGGCAGTTATCACTATAAAAGATGATAACCGGTTTATCTGACTTCTTTATTTTCTTATTGGAATCGAGATTGAAAATTGAGTTATATATTTGATAATTTTCTGATTCTCTGCACAACTACACATAGTCCCGATAAAGACCTGCAATTGTTTTACCACCTTGGACATACTCTTTCCTTGTTACTGAATGACAATAATGACTTGACTCGAGGAATTAACTTAATGTGATTTCTCATAGCCCGTTTCGCTTCTTCAGGAATAGAAGGATGGTTTTTATGTTTTCCATTATTAGGTGTACGATGAACTTCAGATATGTTATATCTGTATTTTGGTTTAATAGGAGACATACATGTCAAAATGAACAGTCGTTGTTTACGTAAATCAGCCATAGCCCAATATCTATCAAAATTCCCTTGTCTAGATTGCTCTAAAAATCTTTCAACACATTTTAACCGACATTTCTCGGTATAACAGGCAGGTAACAATTTTCGAACACTCCGGACAACTCTCGTGCATGCTTTTGTTCCATCAGATTTCTTCACGACTTTTTTCGATGTACATATAACAAAACCCACTATTACGGCATTTTTTCACCACTTTTTCTAGTAGAGGTTTAGGATACTTTATAATTCGGCTTTTTTAGTATATTATTAATGCCACTATTTTTTCAAAATTTACATCTGGGAGGGTCTACAAACCAGTTCCACATTACTGGTACTATCAAAAACATAAACTTTAGTAGTATCAGGAACTGCATTATGACTGTGAGAGGAGGAATTATCATTAGAAGGGGATTAGCCACTAGCAATTTCACTATCTGATGATAATTCGACGTTGTTTTGTATTCCATTTTCACCATTTTTGCGTACTGAAGGTACAATAAAAGTTATTAGAAATTGTATACATATATATATTTTTTTCTTAGTGATTCTGTACCTTCAGATCCTTCTAGACTTTTATTATAGTTGCGTTTTTTTGGCAGCAGAGCACAGAGTTGTCATACATTAACTGGGTTAAATTAACTCTATTATTTTACAGAGTTAATAAGCTTAGCTGGTTATATAAGTTTTCTACGCGAAAATAGATGGTGTTTATTGAAAGCTTTTGTGTTTAAAAGTTGTTTTTGCTCACCATAGCAATTAAAATACAAACAAATGTGAGCAAAACTGACATTAAGATAAATTTCAAGTTGACGGCTTGTATTTATCTTAGGTTTGCTTAAAAAAAGAAAAAAGAAGAAGAAGAAGAATAAACTCTGTACATCACGGACTCGAACCGTTCTTTTAAGTTTCCTAACGTCGTTGTCCAAAAACACAGCCAATATAGCCCTGTTATTTTGGCCAACGGAGTTTATGAAAGCTCAAAAGTATGGTTGAAATCCATGGAGTATGGAATTAGTTCTTCTTCTTTTGTTTTTCTTTTTTTAAGCAAACTCGAGAGAAATAAAGGCCGTTATTAATTTGGAATTTATCTTGATGTAAGTTTTGCCCACATTTTTACTACTTTACTTTTACTTTATGTGCTATGATTTGCACAATCGACTTTTAAACACCAAAGCTTTTAATAAGCGCCATCTATGTCGTAGCTTCTACTTTATATTTATTTTTTTTAACATGGCTGTAGTCTGTAGATCTCAATTGCAAGGCTTTAATTTCTATTTACATGAGCTTCAGCCTACTTTATTCTACGTGAATTTTGGATATGAGTTTCTTTAGTTTATGCATACAAATTTATATGAGTCGCGAATCAGATCATAGGAAAAAAATAATGTTTAAAATAGGTTTGACCTTCGCATGTAAAGAGGACTAGGCTTACTAAGTATTCTTCCTTCTAAAAACCATACCGCTTGGTGGTGAGGAAACGGACGCTTTTGTAATAATAATAAAATTAATAAGGGATTTCTGTACAAATGCACAGGAGTTTCCTTGTTGGTAATAAATTCTTTTAATCCATGGCACACATTAAGAAAATTTGTAATTGGGATGGAAGTAAATACAAAAATATGTTCATCAAAATAAAATTTGATTAAAAGCAAAGTCCCTGGATCGATACAGAATTAATCTAACTTAAGCTCTGCGACACTGCTCCAAGCAGATCAGATCTTTGATCCGAATGAAAAAGAGCAGCAAACAAAAAATCTGAAAAGAGCTCTTTTCTGATCCGAGCAAGTTTGTAAGTTTTTTGACAGTTCGAATTGTGTCATATTCCAACTCTTGCTTTTTTCCAGGTGCAAGAATTCCTGCTCTAATTGCGATAAGAGCAGTGCTTTTTTTTCCTCGAACACAGTAAAGCTTTAAATTGATCTTTTTCTCGGAGCAGGTCACCGAACAAAGCGTTAATCTTTCAAAATTTCGCCCAGTTTATTAGAACATCACAGGGGTATTCTAAGCTCAGGGGACAACCCTATGATGCGTACAGCACAGCTTAGGCGGCAGAAAATTTTAGGGAAGAGGAAATTGGGAAATTTTAACCTGACAAATGTTGAAAGTGAAGACGTGCGCCTCAGCCCGCTTAGACAGCGGCGGGGGTTTTTACAAAATATATTAAAGATTTAATCATTTAATTAAGAATAGTTGTCTTTATTAAAATTTTCGTGAAAATATTGACTTTGCCTGTACAGGTCAGATATATTATTTTATGTTTAATACAAACACATCTATTCACTTCCAGACATCTAATCTTGATCAGGATTCGAATGAAGTAAAGCCGGACATCAGAAGCGGAGATAATCGATCAGCCAGTCTTACAATATTTTATCATGATGAAAGTCTGGATATATTTAAGACTGAACCTACTTTCGATCAAAATTCTGTAAATGATTTAGAGCAAGCAGTGAACATAAATTCACCACCAGACGCCCCAATAACAAAAAGCAAGCAATCAAGTAAGGCTACCTTAAAGGAAAGTGGTCGTAATACAAAAAAGGGTGACAAAGATCTTCCAATCCGGCCTGAAGAATCTGAATCCATGCCTAACGATCTGGGTAAGATGCTTCAGAAAGGAAACAATTTAGTTTATTTTTGGTGATATGAGGGAGAAAGTATTTCTGTTTCATCATATCTTCTCACGGTCTCAGGCATTTTAATAACTTCGCTAGTGGTGTATTTTGTCAGAAAGGAAGGAAGCTTAATTGTGATATTATTTTTGTTTGATTTTGTCTTTTTTTTAGATGTGACGATGTTAGTTTGTTATGTTGTGGAAGGAAAGTATTGTTCATACCAGTGGTGTGTGTTTATATCGACATTAACAATTTCGTTCTTAAAATAAGCTGTAGGCTATGATAGGATAAAAAAGTTATTTGTATCGCGGAACTACTTCATTGTTTTTGCAAAAACAATAAATCTTTTTATAAAAAAATAACGAACGGTTGCATGAATTATTTCACATAACAATGATTCCATTTTTGTCCTACCGCCTTGTTTCCTTTCCATTCAACATTCCTAATCAATTAAGGAAATCTGCAAATTCAAATAATATAATAGTTTACTAAAAGGTGCTGCGTTGTTAAGAATTAAAATTTAAAATAATTTTTGTTATGAACGCCCAGGAACCTCCAGTTCGATCCAGTCGGCCTAGTAGAAGAAAAGCGGGTAGTGTATGTCTAACTTCGAGGTTGAAGAATTGTACAGAATTCTTGTTATAAGACAGATACCGCACTATGTTGACATCAACAACTATCAACAGCCCGATTAAAGGGCAATTATGGTGCAGCCCTTGCGCTACATGTAGAGTAGGCCTGACCAGCCCGAGGCATCCGGGTCCTATGACCCCCCAAATAAAGTATAATGAGTTTCCCTTCTATCCCAGAAGGCGCACTTCTCAACATGGAGCCGAGAAACATTTACCCATCTCCGCAGTGAGCGTTCACGCATTTCAAGGAATTGCGTTAAGATTGGGCTCCCCGACAAGCATGCAAAACAAGTAAGAGTTAGTAAGGTTAAACTAATTAAAAAGCACAGGGGTTATTAGTGAATTAAAAATGAGTTTCCCTTCAAGTCCAGAAGGCGCACTTCTTAACAAAAAGCCAAGAATCATTTACTTAAGAATAGGCTCACATACCAGCATTCAAGACATGAAGCCATCAACAGGGCTAACCACACAAATAGACAAAAACGACAACAATTAAAACAAGTGATCCTT
>QYTT01081659.1:0-10542 GCA_006980735.1 Dasypogon diadema
GTCTTTGTATAACAAATACCTTAATAAATTTGGTTTACCGTTTGTAACACCTTGAAAGAGTCATCGTAGGCCCATAAAAGTTACTCGGTTCCTACTCAGAATCAAAAGTTATGTCGATTTATGCATGTCGGTCTGTCCGTCCGTCACGATTATGGGCGAACGAAGCAAGGTAGAAAGCTGAAATTTAGTATGTGAGCATAATCGGCCAACAGGAGCCGGCGATCTCGGAGGATATGAAATTGAACCGCCACATTCAATCCATCGGGAACTGTAACATTGGTCCTGATAATCATAGAATTTGCAAGAATAAAACGAAGGAGCGCCGTCATGCACGAACCACATCTGTCTTGGAATAGCGAGTAGTGCCTGCTGATCTAAAACCTCGTCAAGTGGGCCACGTAAAAACTGCAAGTGTGTTGTGCCCTTTGGTATGGGAAACACGTAAGGTTACAATAGAATATTGCCGATGATTCCACGCCAAATGTTAATAGAAAAAGCTCCTTGATGACAGTTCAATTGCAGCTATCGGATTTTCTGCTGTCCAAATATACAGTGATTATTAATCAGCGATCCGGGACCACCCTAAAGATGGTCCGCGGGTTCCTAAAGAACCATGCACATAGCTAACAGAATGGAGTTTTTTTGTAGACGTCATTCGAAATGAACAAAACTGATTAACGTAGTAAGTGATCCATGAATAGTCCGAGTTTTGATCTAGAGATCCGTGATTCCCTGCATGTTGGGAACCACTGCTGTGGAGATTCAGAACTCCATATCTTGTGAAAGTTTCTTCATCAGTAAAGAGAATCTCCGATAAAAATTCATCTTGTTGAAGTAACTATTCACAAGAACCAAGCCCGTGTGTAAGTTTCGTAACCAATAGTCCATTAACACGCTGAAAATGGTATCGATACTTTCTATTCCGTTGTAAAATCCTATGAACACTACTTTTTTTAAGGTGTTGCCTGTTCAAGGGATAACCCTATGATGCACACAGCATAACTTTAGGCGGGACGAAGAGAGGGGAAATTTTAACCTGACAAATGTTGCAAGTGAGCAACAATTTTTTGGCATGAAATTATGGTTGTGCAACATCCTAGTGGCTTCGCAAGTACAATTTTTGTCAGTGGAAATGCCTCAACCACTGGTACCCAGGTTTTGAACCCACTCACACATCGGAGAAAATCTGCAGACAAATGCCTCAGCCCGCTTGGCTACAGGTGTGGTTACTGCAGTGAGATGGTCCCGTTCTAACGGGAATTCTGTGGTTACTGAGGCGATTGCCTAGGCTGCCTGTATGGTAGAATGGGCCCTGAATTCCTAATTCCTAGTCCCCTTTGTTAAGCTTCTTGATGACTTGAAAAGCTCAAAGCTTTAAATATCTCATTTAATTTGTTCATTGCAAAGATGATTGTTGAAAGACCTCTTTATTGTATTGTCAATCATAGTATTGACAATATCCTTTTATTTTTCTCACACTCCTGATAAAATACGTAAATTGAATTCCACGAAGTGAATTTATTTTAGCAATTCTAAGGTTTAATAGAGGATCCATCCGATTTGTGAAGCAAGCTTGTGCCAATCAAATAGTCCTTACACAGAATTCTTTATATCATTTTATGGGCTCACAGGACTTGCGTTTACAATTAGCCTTCCTCAGTTTTTGTTATAGTTTGCTAATATCGTTCTATAGTCACCTCAGCATCTGATGCATTTTACTTTATTTATATCAACTTCTCTATTCTCCTACCTCCTTGTCCCGTGGTGGTTAGGGATGTTGTTCGTGACCAATATAAGCTTCCAGGTCTCGCGATAGTATACTACTGTAAGCTTTCTTAATCCAATAATAAAATTAGTCATGATTGAAGATAATATTAAACCTTCTACTACGACTGGAGAAGTTTTTTATTAATATGTACGTAAGTTCCCTAAAGTGTCGCTACTCGGTGTATGGTTACTTCTTTAGGATATTCCCCTTATTACATTCATTTTATACCTCATTATCCTCTGAATGGGAAAATCTTTGTGCCCAGCAGATACGTAATCAGTACCCAAAAATTATTTACAATCAGATCCTCTTTTACTTTTTAAGTAAATTCAGGCAGCTGAGTAGAGAGCAAACTATCTATGAATCTGTGGAAACAACAAACATTTTGTTTTTAATTCAGTAAAGAAATATTTTTATGAATTTCTCTTATGCTGCTTATGTGCTTCTACGAGAATAAAGTAAGCTAATGGGCTTGAAAAAAGAAGGTAGAAAGACTTGAAAAATAAAAAAAAGAAAATATTATATAATATTTAAGAAAGCCAATTACAAAGCCGTCAATATCTCTTTATACAGTGAAAACAATTACAGGAATGTATTCCTACTTGGATGACATAAATATCTTTTGAATCCCATAGATATTCGGATGGTAGCATTTCTTGGTAAAGGATTTTTTTTCCAAATACATGAGTAATTGCTGGACCTTTGACTCTATACTGAGAGACAATGCACAAGTTTTCTAAGAAGACAATAGGCCCGCATTATATATCAATATTCAAATTTCCTTGTTTCTGCATCACTGGAAAGCACGGAGATATCATGAACCGTGTGTGCTGGGTTAACCTTAGAAAACATCGAACAAGAACTTACTCATGATCGAGTCATCCTACCAATAAATAATCGAACTTGATAATCTATCATAGAGAATCAGAAGAAGACAAGAATTTCTGGTCGAGCTCCTTTTGTCTTTTGGCTTAAGGGCAAAGAAGGCAATCGCTAAACACACGAGAACTCCTTAAAGAAGGTTCCGAGCTGTTATTAAGGTCTGAACGACAATCATATTTTCTTTGAGCGTTTTCGCTTATTGCATTCTCATTACATTGCTGAGTATTTCATTCCAAATTCCTGTTCCACTTTATTTTTCCACTTTTGCTATTTTTTTCTATTTTTCTAAATTACAGAAATGAGAAAAATATTTCATCTCTGATAAATGCCTGCTGTTTTCCCGCGTGTTTACTGTTTGAATGCGACTGTGATATTTTCTTACAAGTTTTTCGTGACAAGATGCATTGCATTTTTCACATATTTGTCAAAAAAAAAATGTCTATTGGGAATATTGCTTGAAACTGATTCAAAATTGCTTATTTTCTCAACGAAAGAGTTCAGTGTACTTCAGAGCAGTTTTCTCAGAAGTTTTTACCTATTCACCGATAATTCTTTAAAATCTTAAAAATCGTAAATTCAGCAGATTTTGCTATGGCAATTTCTTAACACTTGACTGCTATAAGGAACGTAAAAAGAGTAGACTTTAAAGGAATTGTGAAAAATCAACGGATAACAATGTGACCATCGGTTAAAGTTTAGAACTTAAGTAAGTAGTTTAGACGTAGAGATTTTTTCTTCGCCCTGGACTGTTTTGTTATCCTTAAAAGTTTACTACACTAAAGATGTTGTTGATGGCAAACTGCCTACGGTTTCATCGCAGTCTTTCTTTATTTCCTCACAACAGAGATTGTAGTCCTCATTGTCTGCCCGTTCTATACTTTTTACGTGGTTCTTTCGGAGGTCATGACTCGCATAAAGTTCCGTAATTAATGTTATGTTCTTCTTTATATTTTAATAGCCTAATTCCTTGACTGGAAAATTACGACCCTATAAATCTTTTCGTTTGCTTCAGTTCTTTAACCAGATCTCATTCATGAAACTAATGCTTTTTCATCCATTTTTATATTAACAGTTTTGTTTATAGCACTATGCCATGCCAACAGCCCAGTTTGGGATCAACGTAGTTACAGTAGATGACGCGGTCATTACGACCACTTGAATTTTCTAACATTTGTGATTTCGAAGTATCTTTCTTCTTTTAACACGCAATTAGCATAAAAGCTTTCGTGAGAGAACTACGTGGTAAAATGCCTTTGTCGTGAGAGAGCTTTTAAATGCCGGTCACCGGTGACGCACGCAGTCAACGTGTTAAAATTGAATCAAGTAAAATATTACTGAAAAATGGCAAGGCATACTTTCGATACACATTTTAAAGACTCTTTTATAAACTAACGATTTTAAAACTTACCAAGGTAAAAGATCTGTTTCCTTGAAGATTAATACCTATGCGTGATACCCGCGCTTCGAGCGTTTTTCACCCTTTCGTCCTTAATACAGGATCTACCAGGACAGTGAAGATCGAAGAATCCTTCTTGGGCCGAACAATACGAATGTGGAATAGGCTACCATCTTCTGTTATCCCCCCAGGATTACAGGCCGCAGATATTCAAGCACAATATGCACCGACATCATCACTTGATGTCCTAATTCCTTTTCTCCCCTTGCTATTTTTCTGTGCTATAGCATCATATGGTATCCCTCAAGCTTTGGCTTCTCCGTCAAGAACATTTTCTATCGAATTGTAGGAAATGCCCTGGCCAAGGAAAGAAGCAACATTTCCTTTTTATATAGGAACATTTTTACACTGGAAGGTTTACTTCCCTTTGCGGTATCCTGTCGTCTTGGTATGCAGCAGTAGAACTAGGATATATTGGTCCAGGACCATGTCGCCCTCCACCTTATAGAGGGGTCTAGGAAAGTTTCTTGCTTATACACACACCCACAACATTAAGCCAGGAGGATGCTTAATCCTTTCTTGGGTGTAGAACGGGTGACACTATTCCTCGGGTCTCCCCCGTGCGAACTTCATCAGGATTGTTGTAATTTTCGCTGGTGTTAAATTCTTTTTCCTTCCCATTTCCTAAAGTATTGAAAAATTCTAATGGTCATGTTTATAATACAGGTCAGTTTGGCAGCCCTCTTTCATTTTGGAACAATTGACGAGGTTGGTATATACAATAAGAACTTCTTCGAGAAAGATAATATTTTGTAACACACCTGGATATCACTGTAGATATTTACGTTAAAGTTCTTGGGGAAACTACAGATAGCCCTGATTTAACACAAAATTGTATTGTACCGTGTTATATCAAAACCGTGTTAAACGAAACCGGGTCAGCCAAAAAATTATTCAATACAAACTTATAAGAGTATTGGTATTGACAGATTGTCTGCTGAATGTGATGAATTTTCATGGCATAACTTACACTAGCCAGAAAAAATCGGTGTACACCAAGTAATCCGAAACTACATTTCAGATAAATTCACGCTAGCTTTTTGTTTCGTAATGAGATTTATTGTCCATATATTCATATATACATTCCGATTTTGGGAAATGCTAACAAAATATATTTCGAACAAATGAAAAATATAGAGAAAATCAGAAACCTAAAATGTTACGAAAATTCAGTAGAAAAAGTCTGCGTACACTTCCAAAATTATGTTATTTCCCCAAAAATGTTGTAAAAATTTCAGGAGAATTTTTGTTCGCTCACATCTTTTAATTAAACCAATAGGTCGTATAATAGTGCAGTGGTATTACTGGTGCACTAGATGACAGGAAGTCGGAAAGGCAAGAAATTGGTGTATGTAATCGCATTATAGAATTACGGAAAAAAGGGAAATTGACAATATTGTGGGAAGACGACATTCATCTTTGCAATGGGTGATGAAAAGTTTTGAAAAGACGGACATTAATACCTCAAAACCGCATTCTGGTCAATGCCATCGACTCCAAGAGAAAAACGTATTATTATAAATGCAGTGAACAAAGATCATCCAACAACAGCAGGACAAATCACTAAAAACATCGAACTCAAGTTTAGTAAGAAAAGTTTGTGCGGAAAAATACTGAAAAGCCCGGTATTCACGGGTATATCGCACGCAAGAAGAACTTTATTTTAAGAATCAGTCGCCGAAGTCGAACTATCTTCGCAAACAAATACATTAACAAGTCAAATAAATTCTAGGAGGAAGTAATTTTTTCGAATGGGGAGTAAATTTTGTATTTTTGCGATAAAAGGCCGGGAAAATCGTCTGAAGAAAATCAGGCACAGCATTGAATAAAAAAAAATCGGATACTCTCAAATATGGTGGTGGTGAAGTAATGGTTTGTGAGTGCATGCCAGTAATGGTGTAGAAAAATTAGAGTTCATTGTGTCTACCATAAACTGATATGACTACCCAAATATTTTAATGCGGAATTTAAAAACAAGTACTGAAAAATTTGGATTAGGTGATGAATACTACTTTATGCACGATAATGACTCCAAGCACACATCGGATATTGTGTGGTTATGATTGCCTCAAAACAGTTGCATTCATCACCACAATTCTCCAGAATATTTATGGGATCTACTAGAACGAAGAATTCGTCAATATCACATTATTTTGAAGAATGTGTTGTAAAGAGTTTTGAAGCAATTATAGGACAACATAAGTGCTCAGGAAAGCTCAGAACTTGCGTATTCTAGGCAGAAGAGATTGTAGAAAGTCCTCAAAAGAAAAGCATGTCGAACTAGTTATTAAATCTTAAGATAATTAATATTATTTATAGTTTTAACTTGACTGTACGCAGACATTTTCTACCGAATTTTCATGTCCTTTGTTGCTTCTGATTTTTATTTTTCATTTTGCATTTACTCACAGTATATTATGTTAGCATTTCCTAAACTGTAAATATACAAAGAATATATAGAAAATAAATTTCTTTGCAAAATCCACAATTAGCTTGAATTTCTCTATAAACTAATTTCACATTAATAAGTATATTACTAAATATATTACATAAGTATGTTCCACTTAAAACAGGAAATGGCTGAACCTGGTTACCTGGGCAAATTGTCTACACAATGTAAATTACGCCATTGTCGTCGCGTAGATAATGACGTATAGTCTACTTCACAATATTTCACGTACACAATGTAATTTATGTAAACAATGTAGACAATCAATATTGGGTCCTATCTGGACGACCCCGACATTCAACTCACAAATAATTCTCATTGATAAATCGAATTTGACTTTGGATAAATGGAGCTTGAATACTTGTCAGAGAAAGAATATACATGGTTTTGGTAGAATTCCAATTGGAAGCGAACAAAAGAGACGTGACGTTACAAAATGGCGATTCAATGTAAAAATCTGGCAACCCTTGTAGTCGGTAAACCGTGTAAATTGGGCTCGTTCAAGTTTTCGGTTTTTACTACTGACCTCTAGTGAATGGACTGATCAATTTGCTATTTCAATCAATGTTTTGAATACTATGGACGGAGCGCCCTAAAGAATCATGGGGTCCAATTTTTTCAATCAGTATATCTTTCTCATTTGCTCTTACAATCGTACAGTGACAGTCGCTAAACAAAATGTTCAGTGCATTAAAGGAAAAACAGGCATTACATATGTTAAAAATAGATAGACATAGCGAAATATATTTTAGTCTTTTATGCACTTAACATCGTTTTGACACTCTTGTTAACTATTTGAAAATGCCTTTCGTATGTTATAACGCGCACTACAGTGCATGCGCTAAGCGCACGTGAACAAGTCATCGTTAAGTCTACTATCCCACTCTGGGAACTAGAAAGCCTTAAAATAATGGACTCAGGCAGGAAGCTCATATACAGCATACAAGGACTTCCCGTTTTATTGCCACAACACGATCACAATTTATGAAAAAAAAATATAAGTTGCTCAAATAGCTTTACATGTGCCAAATGTGAGAATAATAGCTGTCCAATTTAGCTCTACTAATATATCTAATAAATATTTACACAAAAATATATAAATCCCAGTTAAAGGGTCACATTTTGTATGGAAAAATTATACAACTAGCGCCATATAGTGTAGTTAATTCGTTCAAATATCTGTATTTACCCCTTGGGTTTAATAAAATGCCAAAGTAATTCTTTTATAGGCCAATGGACAGAAAAAATTCTGTTAATTCAAATCTGTTAAATCAGCTGATATGTCGCAGCAAGCATATGAATAGGACCTGTTTATCAAAAGTTTACATTGTCTACGTAAACTATACATTATCTACATTGTCTACGCGTAAATGTCCATCACTGTTACCTGTATAGGCAATAAAAAAAGGATTGTTCATCCGGCCAATCCTACTAGATACAAAATATTGTGTCTTCCTTTCGTAATGCCAAAAAGAATTTTATTTTTCAGAAACTAAATGTCAACCTACCTCCAAAATAGAGGGCTGAGTCAATATTCTTTTGATTGTTTCAAGACATTTTATATTACTCTTCATGTAAGTAGCATACCTCCAAAAGCTTTTGCCGTTCCTAGGAATAGAATTGTTAAATTCATGTGGTTTGCCTTGCCTCCCTGTTAGCAATAAACTTGATCGCTTTTACAGCAAAGAGCTTCAGAAAATATTTCTAATCACAGTGCCCTGCAAGAAGCCTATACATGCAAATAAATGAAGTTATTTCCCACAAGAGAATGAAGCCTTAAAAATGACTATCCTCCGGTCTTACTGAATCATAGTGGAGGGGATGTAAAAGATCTGTTCAAATAGTATCCCAACTTAAATCAAAGAAAATGAATCAATCTCGTTATTTTATTTTTAACATTAATTCGTTTCACGGTAGACGTTTTTCAAATCCCTTAAATGACTTGATGCAGTTGATACAGTTTTTCACTTGCTAGAAAGCCTTCTGAAAGTCTGGCATCCGAATGGCTACCAATTGCACCGCCGCATTTTGTTTAATCACTTCTTGGATGTCCAAATAAGTATCTTTAATTTTGAGAACAATCAAAAATTGCCAGAAGCTATGTTTTAAGGATGGCAAGCGATAGGAGATTTAGAAATTGCATGGTTCCCCAAAAATCCAATGAGACGTGAAGAATGGAGCATGAAATGTAAATGCGACAAATACTCGATGTAAATGGAAAACAACTGGTGTCTGCGAAAAATAAGATAGGATGCTCTTTGAACACATCTGTGGGTTCGGACTTACCTATGGACGCCAAGTCCGGGGTTTAAATTGATAAAAAACTTAACATCTTTTTGGTGTCTAAATTCAGATACAAACGTTCGTTACATTAAAAATTTTAGTATCGGTGGCATATCCTAAATTTGATAAAATTCCTAATAGATGTTTTATTCAAAGCCTAAGACATAACAACAAAGAAAAAAACACAGAGCTAACATACGAGTTAGATGAACGCGTACGTAATTTTTAACTTGTATTTTATTGTTCCAAGCTCTCCTGATACCCAATAATCTCTTTAGAAGAATAAAATTACTGCAGAGATCATTTATCTAGCGTACGCCAAGAAATTTAAATTGATCCCGTGATTGGTCGTCTTATATTGCAAGATACTTATTAATTGGTTCAAAGCCCTTAAGTCATTACAGAAATGGCTCTTGTGTTACGTTTGATGTATCATATTAAATGTCCAGATTTACTGCCCTTCTACAATTTTTTATGCATATGAAAGACCAATCGCTCGAGGGGTTTGCTTTATGTAACTAGGCTGCGTATTAATTATAGTTGTCATGAACCAATAACCGTTTCCCTAAGGTTATATTTTCGTAGAGTTTAACGTGTCTAGTATTTGTTGTATTTTAAATCTTCTCCTTGTAGGTAGGCGGTAGGTGGGTATATAAATAAATAAATGATTGCAATAAAACTGATCTTGTAAAATATAAACAAAAAAAATCCCTACACTCTTGATGTAATTTTGTAACCTAGTTCGCCTGAACACTCTGTCGCGTATTTTTAGTCCACTCAACGTATTTTCCTGTCAAAAAATTTGTCTGTTTTCGCTGTTCTTTTTATCAATACCTCAAAAAAAATGTAAACATGAATTTTAAAGAAACGCTGCTAAAACTCCACTTACTTATTTTGTCCGCTATAATTATCATACAACAATGTCTGTTTATTGCTCCTTAATGCTTACATCTTTACGAATAACCGACGGTGATTATTGATCATCGATCAAATGATTACTCAGCACCATCCGGCCGTGGTACACTTATTCCTTTCTTATTTCCTGAAAATTGTTTTATTTGTGCTTTTATGAATTTCTTTCCTCTGTCTCTTTTGATCATGCTTTTCTTTTCTTTTTTTTCTTTTAATTAATACGCGATCACGATCAACTTTGTTCTGAAATTAGCTGGAGCGCATCAGCAATTTACAGTATGGTGCGGTCATTTAAGTTCAATCTAGTTTATGTTGACAATTAATGAAAAACAAAAAAAAACCCAGAACATTTTGTCTTTCAATTTTTTTTACAAACATTTGATCGTGATTAGCTGTAATGATTTGATCAGCTTCATATAGACTTGTACTTGTTCTTGTTCGTCCTCTGACTTAGGATGAAGCGCCCGCCTTCTTCATGGGAAATACTTCAGAAAATATTTCGTGGCTAATGACAGTGTTTATGATTAATGATGGCTGGCTCGATTGAAATTTTAATTTTTATTATCACGATGATCTGTCTATGCCAAAGGATGTTGGCGCTGTATCATTCTGATCTTGAGAAATGAAGATAAAATTGAAAAATTCCCTATTTGGACTGTGGAATGTTTCAGTATAAAAGATAATTGAATATACATTGGAAGCACAAATTGTAAATAATTTTTCGCAATGTGCTCAATTTTGAAAATCTGACCTCATTGTTATGTTATTGACTAAGTAAAACGAAAGACTTAA
>QYTT01081660.1:0-13877 GCA_006980735.1 Dasypogon diadema
ATGCGAAATTGGGCATTATCAGAATTGTATAATATAACAAAATTACTAGTATAAAGTGTAGGTGACCCTGAGTGGCCAGCGACGACATTCCCAAGCTACCAACCAACTTTTTTTTTCTTTTTTGAAGAAATGTACTTTTGAATCACCTTATTATTAATATAAACGAGTCAATTAAATGACATTTTAATCAACAACCTAATGCTTCAAGTTTTCTTATAGCGTATTCGAGTCGTCCGTCGTTTCTGCTCACAAAGCACTCTCGGAGCACAAATCGAGCAAAATCGTATTCGAGTTCTTCACCCCCTCAGCGAGCGAGCAAAAATGCGAATTCGAGTTGGTCGCTCGCTCATCGAGCGAGCAAAACAGCGCATTTGAGTGGTACCATAATGTGCTCGACAAGCGATCAAAAAGAGCACTTTTTCGACTCTGGAAATGAAATGCAGATTTGTACTTAATTTACGATTGTGTATTTGATAAAGTGTCTGGAATAAATTTTGACATTTGAAAGAAGAAATTGCTACTACTTTGACTTGATGTCTCAGAACTCCTCGAATGAAAATCCACATGTTCATGGGGATTTTGTTAAATTGACAGATGTGTCATCTGAACCTGAAAGAAAAAGTCGAGCACATTTCTGCTCTGCCCAAGAGTTGCCCTGCCAGAGAGTTGCTCTGCCCAAGAGTTGCTCTGCGCGAGAGTTGCTCTACCCGGGAGTTGCTCGACCGGAAGGCAGATTTCGAGTATACGACTCGAATACGCTATGAGTCGCGTCTCAGAGCTTGAGCAGTGAGGACGCATATCCTGCTGTTGCGACTCAGTAGGTTTAGGGGTTTTCTTTTGTTTTTTTTTTGTATTTTTATAATCGGTGGTTTTACGGTATAATTGTGTGTTTTTATAATTATGTGTTTTTAAATACGTAAAACGTAATACTCTATGGCGTTATACCCTAAAGGGTCAAGCCAGGGGGGTGAGCCTTCGGTATCCAATAGCGGTACTTACAGGGGAGCCCCGAAAACAATATGAAGAAGAAGAAGAAGAAGATACATGCACGTTTGTGTCCGTTCCTTAGTTCTTATTTCCATGGGTTCACCCCATTTTAGATTTTTGTTTTCGATTAATGTCAGTTTAAAATTCCGTATCTCGTTTTGAATGACTCTTGTATGATGTGTTGCTGAGTTTTGTTAGAAAATGAAATTCATTGAACAGCAAATGGCCCGGCATTTTTCAAAGGGCGCGACAGTCAATGAAGTGAAGAATGGAAACATGCATTGCCTCAAATGGTTCACTTTTTGGACGTTTGTTCTAGTTAAAACGAAAACTAAAAATAACAAGTAGTAAAAAACGTGCAGTTTTTCTTAAACTATTCGAAGTCCTGTAGCTCGGAGGGGATGCATTTTCGGGCACATGTTTATATAAAAAATATCTTTTTTCGACGTCTACAACACACCTGTAAAGTTTTAGATACACCCTGTATAATGTGCACCTTCGAAAAAATTTTCAAATGAAATATTTTTATATGTAAATTTTGTCTGGCAACCCTTATGCGGACCACGGCAATGCAACTTGTTGTTTAACTGTGCACCATTTTTAGAAAAAGTGGTCTTTTCCTTTTAATTTCTGTACGTACTTCTCGAGCAAAAGAGGAACAATTAAAAAAATTGTGAATACACCTCACAGTATGTGTAATAAAGGTTTTATTTATTTATTTATTTACAAGAATCCATCAAAGTGCTGACTGGTTCACAGAAAGTGAAACAGAAGTTTAGAATAACAAAAATAAAAATCGAGCAAAACAAATAATCAGAAAATGAATCAAAACTTCGAAAGCAGACGTTTCATCTTGCTCTTTGATTAGTGAAAGTCTAGACGGTCATAATTATAATTAAAGAGGCGCGACATTGACGAAATGGGCTCTAAAAAACTATAATGCGGTGATAAGGCGCATGAAGAAAGTTAAAATTCCTCAAAGGGCGAGACGGAATCGAAATATTCAAAGAGGACAAGAGCGCGTGGGAATCAATCAAATGCAAAAGCAACTGTGGCGTTGTCACGCCTGCGCTTAAGAGACTCCAGGGAAATCGATCTCAACCTGTCAGCATAAGGAAGCAAAGCATAATCACCCCAAGGATGACCTCAAAGCGCGAACTTCAGGAATTTGCGTTGGACCTCTTCCAGACGGTTAATGTGCATAGAATAGAAGGACTTGCATACTCCAAGATAGATCTAACAAAGGAACAATACAGGAGCTTCGTAATATGCGGATCATTAAACTCCTTGTCTAACGTTTGACAAAGCCAAGCATTGCATTAGCCCTAGCAACGATAGAATCAATATGGTCGTTAAAAGAAAAGTGGGCTTTAAACCACACGCCCAGATTCTTCGTTTTGCCAACTCTAGAAAAACACGCTCCTAACACGAGCGAAAGACATGATGATACATACATTAATATCTAAAGGTAAGCAATTGACAATGCACCATCTATAAAAGACTGCCAAGTTAGAGTTGAGGAGAGAGCAATCACAATCGTCAGAAATGGTACGAAAAATTTTCGCATCGTCAGCATAGTATAAAATTGGAAAAAAATTAAAGATACTTCATTGATCTAAATGATGAATAAGAGTGGCCCCAGATGGCTGCCCTGCGGGACTTCAGAAGTGTTATGATTCGCACAGGAGACAGCTCCTTGAAAGGTGATATGGTGTAAGCGATCAGACAAATAACGCAACCAATCAATAAACTTAAACTTAAACTTTCAGCTTTACTGAAATCAGTAAAAATGCAGTCAACCTGTTTCCCGCTTCAATACAGTAATTAGAAAATTCTAAAAGATTGATTGTAGTAAATTTACCCTTCATAAAGCCGTGCTGAAAAGACCCAAGGAACGGTTTACAATGAAAATACAATGTATCTCAAATCATAGCCTCAAATTGCTTAGCAATATAGCTTAAATTGACAATGGCTCTTTAGTTAGTAATGTGACATCAATAAGAAAACTGCTACAGCGCTTCACAAAACACGACGGAACAGCATCAGATTTTGTATTCCATTCACTAGAATGTCACAAAATATTGTCAAAATGACTACGCTAGAGTGGCATTAGTCCTTAAAGCCTAAATTTTTCGACACTTGTTTAGTTGAATTGGTTTGTTTGGAATAATCAGGAAAATTCTATATATGCTCCAAATATTGAAGAAAATCTCGGTGTTGTGTTGTAAGAAAATCTTTCTTCAGAATTGCCTGTCCTGTTCTGTCTGGGTTGTGAGGAATGACAACTTTATTTCCAATAATTCCCTAAAGCTTCTCATCATAAAATTTATTGAGTATTAGGAATTCTTAGATTTCATATCTTCCAAGTGCTACTATTAGAGTGTTTCTAAAACTAGTCATAATTCTCGCAGAGCCATATCATAAGAATCATCGACATTTTCATAAAAACTTTTTGTTTTCATTGTGGTCAAATTTTAAGCGCTTCCAACATATCTCCATCAATTTATCTTTACACAACTACTGTATTTAATAATGTACTAATGTTATTTTAGTTAATTAAGAAAACTTTCAGAAAGTTGATTTAATTGTTATTCCACACATTTATGTTCATCGAAGAGAGACTTTGAAAACATCAAATACAATCATCGCAGACGGTGTCATAAATAAATTTGTAAATCAGATGTTAGCTCATCACAAAATCAAGGTACTCATAAAATGATGGGGAAGAAAAGGCCCTAATCAAAGCCAAGAAATTCTCTCTTCAACGAAAAGTAATTACACCTAGAAGGCATTATAAACAGGGTTCGCTGCTTTATGACTAACTAATAAGGTATACACAGAATAAAATAGCAGCAGAAAGTTAAGAAAATTTTCGGGAATTCGTTTAATTTATGGAAAGTTCAAACGTAAAATTGTCACTGAACTTGCTTCAGAGAAGTACGTAATTATATACAGTCATTTTGGATGTAAAGTAGTCACACGTGCATTTTTAATTTAGTGTAGAGTATGGAATCCCCGTATATTGCTCAATCGTTGCTAATTTCATCTGAAAAGTCTAATCCAATGTAATCATGTAAAATCTTTAGAGTTTACGGAATAAATTATGTAAATTCCATTAAACAAACACAAATTTTGCAAACATGTAAAAAACACATATTATGGTTAATGTGAAATAGATTTCATTTCATTTGGAGGATTTTGAAATTAGAAGTGTGAAATCACAAAAGCAGTTACCAGTGCCAGTCAGCAAGTATCTGTTTCGACACTTCAATATCCTATCTAATATCAATAATACATGGCGCAGTTTGTTCCAAATAAAATTTAGTGAAGGTAAAATATGAAAAACTTGTAAGGGTTTTGGAAAATTTTGTACGCTCGAGAAAGCTTTATTTTTCATAGCCGCAGTGAAATTTCCTCGAAACCCTTTGATGATTTCTTTAGACCCATAAGAAAAAAGGTTGGTGAAAACTTGTGGACTTACAATTGGTACAAACGAAAAACAACTTCAAAAATGGCTTTTGGAAGCGAAAAAATAGGACCGTGAGAAAGTTTTAACTTTAGTAGAGACAATAAAACATTTTGTTTTAGGAAAAGTTGTCAAAAAACTGAATACAAAAATAAAATTATAGAGTTAAGGTCCTGTAATCAGAGATATAAGTTGAGGAAGTGTCCAGCGTGGAAACTGTGGAAAGAAAAATCATTTTGTTGTAGCTTGTAATGTTAGGAAAGTATTCGAAATAGTGGTAAGTGATGAATGTTTTTATATTGACTCAATGGAAATGGAAAATTATCATAAAAAGCATGGTATGAGGAACTGAAAGTACATATGGTAATTTTATTAATTTAAAATTACACACAGGAGAACAAGTGAATGTACTTTAGTTTCGTTACTCTAAAAAAGGGAAATAGCAAAGATTTGAAGACGATGATAACTAAAATAAGATAAAAATGTTCTTGTATTAACTGTTTGAAGAAATCGCCTAAAAAATGCGTCTATAGTTATTCCATGATTGGTTTTTCATGATCAAGTTTTTTTTAAGAAAAGCAGACAACGGTATTGATGCAGAATTTACATCAAAATCTCACCCAAGAATTATAGGAAGTTTTTCATTTTTAAAGACACTCATTGAATTTAACGAAGAGTTGGAATTTTGCTTTTATTGATCACTTCAGTATTAATAAAAAGTGTTGTAACGACGGCGGGAATAAACAAGAAATTATTGCAAAAATAGAAGGGACCTTATCAAATTGTTAGAACTTTACCTAGCGATCGATAAATAAATAGAGTTCCTTATGGGGGGTCGCGTCCCCGGAAAATATGAAGCCATAGGCTGATTTTGATTAGCACGTATCAGTGTGTTCTATCAGTTTCAATTAGGAGCGAGATTAAAGGAAAATTTGTGCTATTGTAAGCACTATCGAGAAAGTTCAAATTTTACAATATAAGTTTGTAAATTATTTGGTTGTATTTAACTTTTGTGTCATTTGCAGTTTAGTGATAAATCGAGGCGTCTAATATTTGTATGCGGGTGGATTTCGAGCGATTTAATCTCAAAGAGAATGTCATAGTCAGTAGTTACACACTTCTAATAAAATGTTCCTGGAGATCAGATGTGTTTTAATAAAAAAGAAGTTGTTTCGCTTACCATCCTACATATTATAGCTCACTGACGGACATGTTAATGCCCAACCTCTGCTACCGGCCCTAGAAAAGTGAAATTCGGAGAATGGGGTTTTTTTAATAATGCAAGCATCTACTAAGAAAGGGTTTATAAAAATTCCAGGAGTCAAAATATTTCCACACATTAAACCATTCGGTTCAGACTATCAATATTTGTTACATGAATTTTGAAGGATATATTTCTTATGAAATGCAATTTCCACCCATAAGGATATGAAAAGAGGTAAATATGTTTTTATGCTAGCCAATTTTCCGATCTAATGCTTAAAATAGGCGATGATGACTATCCTGTATTGCATGTGAAGATTGTTAATCCAACAGCACCAGAATCGAACAGTAGTGGCAACCGTTGAAGACTTGATTGCGAGAATATTTCTTGTCATTATCCAGATCCAGGACATGTTTATGCGAGCATGCGAGGACATGTTTATGAGAGCATGCTAAAATGACCAGGTTACCGTTATTAATGATATGTTATTGAACTCGTTTGAAGGTACAGAAATAGCATATAAATGGATAGATGGTATGCAGAGATGACACTCTGCACTATTAATTCCACTGAATAGCATTTTCAGGCCATCGAATCTCCCAATCCATAAACTTATCCTGAGAGTGAGTGCTTCAGTGTCGTCACTGAGGTATCTGCAGGCACGGAATGATTGTATACTTTTAGGCTGAAATTGAAATGATATGGAGACTACAATTTTGACCGAATATTCTGTAGAGTTGTTGAGTTTAGGAGATTGTAGGGCGTTACTATATGAGCCATTTATTTTGAAAGTGGTATAAGTTCACTTTTACAACCACAGCAAAAATTAATTCTAAATGGCTTAAATTACAGTTACATTTCGATTTTTACTGAAATTAAGAAATGTGACTTATACGACTATCAAAATAAACGGCTCATATATATATGTTTTAAAGATAGACGTTAAAGTCGGACGGAATCGATTTGAGGGAAGGCTCCTTCTCACGTTGATAGTTTTACGTAGATCGAAATCTCCCCCAACAGTCGGCTTATCCTGGTACTGGAATTAAAAGTTCGTAATGTCCGTCGTTTTGAAAGAGATACTTTGAAGGTATTAGGAGGGTTACAGAATGTAAACTTTTAATTATATTATTAGTGTTCGACATTTTACAAACATATTTCGAATCGGCGCAGAGGAAGTCGCGAGCAATAGCTTGTTTTATTAAAGTTCTGATCTCGAACTATTATTGATTTGTTAAAGCACCAAAAAAATAAAAAATCTTATTTTCTTTAAGTATTATTCATATTTGAATTATAAATATATATAATCTGGCCTATTCTTGATTCCGTCGGAATCGAAACAATTCGAACCCAACCCTAATTTTCATTCTTAATTCCGGAAGTTTTCGAAAATGTATTTCGTTCGAAATGTACGTGATTCTTCATTTCGATCGGAATGTCAAATCTGTTTAAATTTGTTCCGACAAGTGTGCATGACGGAATCCGGGTTAAGGAAGTTAACAAACATGTAAGTGAAAATCTAATAAAAATGTTTATGTTAGGTTTCGATAATTTTTATATATATAAACAATTTTATATATATAAACAATTTGTTGAGTACGAAAAAGGAGCAGTATCGGCGATTGGTAGATCTTTTGGAAAAATCTCCTGATGTAGCGAAAGGGTTCTCTAAAGGAAATCCTAACGTACAAAAAGTATTTTTGGGAGAATGCTGCAAACGAATTAAACAGCTTGGGCACTCCCACTACACTGTTAAAAATTTTGGCGTAAATTTTAATATTTTTGGTATTGTATATATGACTACACCAGAAAAATATTAAAAGCTAATCCTTGGCATATATTAAAATGAAATACTTTCTAGCCTTAAACTTTAATACCAATGATGAGTAAGTTTTAAGACGTCTACCTGTAAAAATTGAGCCCAAGCTGTCAACCCACAAAATTTTTTATTTGTATTTTGTAGTATTAATATGAAAGCATTAAAATACGGAGCCGTAATTCTCCTTAAAACCCATTTGTCTTCTTAATAGCAATCCGCATAAATATTGGAACTCAACTTGGGTCGAGTCAGAACTAAATTTATTGAGAATATCACAAGTACTTATATACAATAAAAAAATTTCTATTACGAATTATAAGCTAAATGAAAAAAGGTTTTTCATATGTGGCAAAAAGTGCCACAACATATATACTTGAATGTACTTTTAATATTTTACGATGATTAAAACTAAATACGACTCACATTGAATATAAGCCTTAATATCAGAAGAGTATTAGAATTTACTCTCGGATTTTTAACCGTGTAAGGATGCCTCCGGTTGAAAAAAAGTAAGTTGCTTTATTTGTTTATGTTATAATAAAATTACATAATTTGAAAGGTGTGGTTTGACTTCAAATCATACGTGAAGAAGAAACTCATACACAATAAAAGGGAGCAAACATCCACTGGGGGTGGATCAAATAAAATATATGAGTTTTCGGCACTGAAAGAGCAAGTAATTGCTCTCACCGCACTTTATGAAACTGTAGAAGGCATTAGAAACACGAAGACATTTGGCGCACCATCAAATTCAAATACAGGAAGCTATGACGCTTCTTTGCTGGATATTTCCTCCAATAGTTTTCCTGAAGAAGATGAAAATAACATGCTACAGTCTGAAGGAGCAAGTGGTGTAGATATTCGAAGGAATAAGGGTAGGGTGTCGAAAGAAAACTCATTAGAATTGCTGAAGTCTTAGATAAACCTACAAGCTGATTTTCATAAGAGCATGAATAATATATTAAAAGACTATAATAAAAACATGAAGGCTTTAGTTAATAATGTTAGGAAGTTCCATAGGATTAAATTTATTCCTCAAATTGAGTCTATGCATTTTTAATTTCATATTTCCTTCTGCTATGTTCAAGATATTTAAAAAAATACTATCCATTTTCTTTTCTCTTTGACTTTAGCAAGTGAACAAATTAATATTTTTATATTAACTGACAATAATCAGCTTTTCGAATGCTTTTTGTACATGGCGGTACCAAAGTGCATTTCGATTCGAATTAAGGAAGGTAAATTGTATTCCGTTCGTAATTTGAAACTCGATCGGATTACCGTCCCGACGGAATTAAGAATAGGCCGGATCTACATTAGAACTCTGAATGAAAAAAATAAATAAATATAAAATTATAATTTCCATATTTCCAAGTGAATTCAATTTTAGCATCCAACATAAGCATCATAATATAAGTAGACCACTGACGTCTTAAAATAAATTCAAATTTCAAATTTGAAACAATTTTTGGACAGTAGATAAAAACCTATTTACCACGTACACATTTTACGTAAATTTAATAAAAGCATTTAATTACGTTAAACAATTAATAGAAATATATTTTAAAAAATTCGGCACGCAACATAAATTAGTAAAACCGTTCAAAGAAGACGTTAACTCAGAAAAATAGAAATTTTTCTTACTGGTTGATGGGTTTGCCTTCTCTGCAAAATGGCAAATAAATTTTTAAGGATGCAAAGGATAATTACATAAAACAATACATTTGTCCATTTTTTTCGCCTTATGTTCAATTAAAGAAAGTTTAGTTCAGTAACATTTTTTGAGTTTGAGGGAGAGAGTTACATTTTGAAGCAATTTTGGAATCAATATCTATGTAGTATGCGCATAACTCTCTCCCTTAAACTCAAAATGTTGAAATGAACTAAAATTTTTTCCATTAAATATAAGGGGGAAAAATAAATAGGTATATTGTATTATATATCTATCCGTTGCATCCCCAAAAATTTATTTAACATTTTCCAGGCAAGGCAAACCCATCAACCAATGAGAAAATATTACGATTTTTCTGAATAAGTCTTTTTCAAACGATAATTGACGTAATTAAATGCTTTTATCGATTTTACGTGGCAAATAGGTTTTTATCCACTGGCAAAAAATTGTTTTAAATTTGACACTCCGTCCATTTATATTAAAACGTCAATGGCATCCAAATAAGAACATGTGGCCTCGGAAACAACTGTCTGGTTACTATCATACACGATGAACATTTTAATTACAGAATAAATAAATAAATAAATAAAGTATTCTTAATCTGAATGACATAAATAAATGCTCCTATCACTCTTATCTTAAATTTAGAATTTGCTATAATCTGTGGTATCAATCACATGGCTTGAAGTTCACCTGCGAGTCGTTATTTTTGTCTTTTTCTGAATGCACGGTTGACGCTTTTTGTTATTTATTTTTTTTTGTTTAACAATGCATAAAGTTCAAGTTCGAATTTTCTTGTTCTTTTATTTTTATATGATATACCGTTATAACGCTTCAGTTCGATAATATCGTAAATGAGATATCGATATAACACAAATGCGACCGGATGTTTATGCGACGGAAATGATGAATTTTCATCATACGGCCCGATACGTTTTGGGAGATATTTTCACATAATAAAACGTGTCTAAATATATTTTCTTAAAACAATGAAAACGAATTTTGGTTCTTAGTAAATTCTCAAAGGGAACAAAGGAAACTCATAGCACGGCACAATCTGCCAAGACTACACCCGCTGCTGCTTAATTTTCGATTTCGACCAAGTTGCTACTTTTCAAGCTGAGACTTATGCAGAAAGTATCTTCCGCTCTTAAATGCCGGTCGGAAATTCTTGAGATTTTGTGTTTACGCGAACTGCGAGAGTTACTGAAAAATTATGAAAGTGCCTGTTGTGGGAATTTTGTGTGTTAACATAGCAAATCAACTAAAAGAGGCTTGCGGCAGTGAATATAAGAGCTACATCGCAGCGTCTTATGTGAAATTTCTGGAGAGCGCTGGCGCTAAAGTTGTCCCGATTTGGTGAGTTTTCCTAAAATATTCGGAAAAGGAAAAATCACAAAATACCTTTCTGTTCGATAATTATTTAGATTAGTGCTTGTGTGAATTGCAAAGCCTTGAGCATAGTACGGAAATTAATTTCGATTAGAATTTGCGTTGCCAAAATTTCATTAGCGCCTTGACATATAGCGAACTTGCGCTGTAGTGAGTCAAGTTTTGTTATTCTTAGGTTTCCGTTTGTTTTCTTGATGCTAGTCACGACACGACGGAGTTTACTCTCACAGAGCTTTTAAGGTGAATTTTGTCGTTTGATTCGATTTCATCATCGGTTAATAATTAGTAGCGGTGTAAAAGCCAAGCGAAAAGTTTAGAATTGAAAATTTTCAAATGAGTTTGAAAGTAGAAAGATTTTAATCGAGTCGAGTCCCCATTTCAAATGGGTTCTACGAGACATATCATCGCAGGAAAATTGTCTTGCCGTCTCAAATTAGCAAATGATAATTATTCCATCCTACACAATTTTTGAGCGGCAAAGCTATATATAAAACTATCAGTGCATTAGAAGATGGCATGAGAGAAAACTACTGATTTCAAAATAAAAGACGGCGAAAAGACACAAAAACAATGAAATGTGTATTTGTAATCCAATAAAATTCAGAATAGTGAAAAAGTATCGTTATACATATTGGGGTTATAAGGGTTTAGGGGGTTTAGAACTATATACCCACTCTAAATCTTTATTTTTATTTGTTGAAATTATTTTTATTCTTGAAATCCGATTCTTTTTGACATTGAGCTTTCTTCCTTTATTTTTGTATTTTATTTTAACTTTTAAAAACTTTTATTAATTATGTTATTCCTTTTATTAATATATAAACTTTTAATTATAAATATTTATTTCCGATTTATAAATTATATTATTTGGTATTACTAATTACTTATAACACCTCTACCGGATTGTAATTGGATTAAAACTCCACTAAAACAAATTTATTTGACATGACATATTTTTTACAAATTCCAGGTGTCTATATGAGTTTAATGTAAAGTTTTTCAAAGTGTCTCTGTATAAAAACTGATGTGATGAATTTTATGAATTTTTGTGCGTAAAAGCAAAGTGCCCTGAATAAATACATTACAGGCGGATAAATTTAGACACAGCAGATTACACTGCTAGCTAAAATTATTTGAACTCTCTAGAATTTCTTTTAAAAAGATTAACGATTCGATTAATTTACTTTCTCTTAATTAAGTAATCTTAAGTTCCATAAAAGTAAGATGTCATATTTAGAAATCTTATTAATAATAAATCAAATTGAACACGTAGCGGCAACTGCTACAGGGTTATTACTTGTGTCTCTTGGATTAAGCCTTGTAAAAATAGACTTTTACTGGCGAAAGACATACAGTCGGTGCGAGAATTATTAGCACAATGCGAAATGTATAGAGAAGAACGGTTGGAAATCGAAATAACTTCTGCAATTGAATATGCTTCGCGAATAACGTTATAAGTTATAAGGGCAAGAAAGCTTTAAACGAAAGATTTCTCTTCTTGTATCATTATCAACACTATAAGGGTATTCACTCTGTGTTGTAAATGGTCTTGTATTTTTACAACTGGTGTATTTATACAACGTTGTATTCCAAAACGATGACATATCATATATCATATATATGTAGCACACAATACACAAATTGGCTCTTGCAGCCAAAATTAGGCTGAAAAAACGTTGCGTCAGCCTGTGTTTGGCTGAATCAAGGTGGTGCTGAATTCTTGAAGTAATTTTTAGTTACCACGGAGTTACAGCAGCAAAATAGGTAGATAATTTGGCTTTTTCATAAACTTTGCTTATATTTTGGGGACGTCAGCCTTACGCCAGGAATCCGGGATTAAGCCTCCTTGCTGCGACAGGTATTTTACTGTATTATTGGTATCGGCGAGCAAATATCAGCTTAATCTTTACCTGATAAGAGCTTATTTGATACTTTTCATTTTGTCTGCAAAATAACTTCTCTGGTAACCACAACCTTGTCTGCTTTCGCAGCAATTCTTCTAATAGAAGCCCTTGCTGCTAAAAGATTTAAAAACAACTTAAATACAGGCATTTGGCTGTGGAAAGAAACAATTTTGCTACTATAAAATTCTAATCTGAAATTGCAACCTTATTTCTACCATCTTTGACATATGCGTCATTTGATGATTTCTGTGTAACATTAACTTTGAGCCTGATCAATTATTTCCAAATTTAGGAAATAGAATTAATAACAGATTTCTCCGTGTTGATATAAAAGAAGGCTTTAGACTAACAACAGAATTGAAAGACAAATTGTTTCTAACAAAATCTGGGGAAGTTGTCCAATTGAAATTTGCAACGAAATCTGGTACATGGTATCAGCTTGAAAATCATAACGCCTTTACTTCAAGTCCCAATAAGTTCTTATTTGAATATTTTTCAATCAATATGTGAGGAAAATAATCCACAAATATATGCAATAAACAACATTAACTGTAAACTTGTTTTTTTTTTACAATATAAGGACAAAGCCGTTTTTCTTCCATTGCTCTACACTTTGAATGTAATATAACTTTGAAATAAAATTAGAGCTAACAAAAAACCTTTTAATGCCGTTTGCTTCTTCTTTTTATTCCTAGTTCCAAGCCTTATCTGTAGGAAAAAAATAATTCAATAAGTCTTCCCATTTTTTCTTATATTTTTCTTCTTGTCCATAGTTCCTTTTCCTCGTTTTATATTTTCTTCATCCGGTTCAGAACGACTTTGAAGAGGTTTGAGAACAAATTGATGCATTCTGCCTGGGCTGGAAATAACAACTGTCAATTGACATCGCAAATTCATTGCTGAAAACGTAGAAACTGCAACTGTTTTGCTGAAAATTTGGTATACTTTCAACAAGTTAGCAACTAAAAGATGCCACAAACGAATAATAGCTATATATAAAAATATTTGGTGGAAATAATGACTTGTTTTTTAAAGCTGAAATTTTACTGAATTTAGAACAAAATGGTCTAGCCATTGAAAAATGGCTGAAATTAAGCTATAAAGGTATTGTTAGGGAAGGAACGCCACTTGCAGACTCACAAGCGGATAGTCGAAGAAAAGTCTTATTTCGTTCCTCCCGTAAAACTGTGTAACTTTATTGAAATATTCGATTTTTATAGACGAAAAAATTACAACTAAGCAATGAAAGAAAATAAGAATGTTATTGTACTTCTTGTACATCCTGCCGGCCGAAATGTACGTCTCAGAAGAGGGGAGTCTCCAAGTTCGTGCAGCTGGCGTTGGTTTGTGGGCAACTTGCTTAAGATGAAGTTGGCGGCGAAATGACCAATATTTATACGAGATAAATAAGACTGTTGCTACGACCGCGGCGA
>QYTT01081665.1:0-11808 GCA_006980735.1 Dasypogon diadema
TATTCTGACGGTAGTGGATAGTAGTTATAGTTTCCTACTTCGGACCCCCATTGCGTCATTGGAGTCTCAGTACTCTTCCGATCTATAAAAGCATATTAATAATAAATATGGGAAAAAATATGTATGCATATAAAATCATCCCGAAGCCCCCAAAATGATGCACAAACAACAACAAGATATAAAGGAACAAAGTAACTTATGGTTCAATGGACAACGGTTATACTGGCGTTAATGGCGTTTATGGCGCCTACATTGTTTCTTATTGTTGTTTCTTAACTATCGGATGTATTATGAATTGAGTACGGGTTTTTAGAGGAAATAGAAGAAGCTCCTAAATTATTTCAGTTTTTGTGATAAAATGCTATAAATAAAAATTTCAAGGAGTCATTAAATATGAAGGAGACGGCAAAATTAAATAAAAAAATTAACTTAGCGATCAATTCTCTTTCACTAACTGAAAATTTCAAATAAAAGACCACAAAAAAACTATTATAGTTAGTTAAAAAATAATAATAAATGTTTTTAGAACTCTATAGAGAATTTGTTCGTTAAAAAATAAACTTTATAACCGACCCTAATCTATTAAATAATGCTTGTGCGGAACAAAATCCTTTCAAATGAAATACTTAAACTCCGAACATGCATTTTCAAGTGAATAGCTCTCCTAAGTTGTCCAACATGTTGAGAAACAGTTCAAACGTCCAGTTAAAAACCCTAATCAATGTGATTAAACTTAAATGAAAAATAATAAAAAAGAAATTATAAAGCCTGATATCTGGTAGTGACAACAATTCAAACAAGTGAAAAATCGAAATCCGATGTTACTATGGGCTTCATATCTTCAGATACCGAATCTCTGGCCAATAGTGGCAACAAGAGGACATTAAACGGAGCGATTTCAAGAACCTACGGAAAGTTGGAAGCCCTCTTCAAAACAAAATATACTAGCTCAGAGATTTTATTTTTTATTTATATATTTATTTAACGATTAGTGTAGAAAAAACACAAATGACAAGAATAAACTTCATATTTTGAGTAATAATTGTCGAAACGTAAAAATTATATTTATATACAGGGTGCCCCATTAATCATGGATCAAAGAGAGCAGGAGGATAGATGACCCCAATACTTATTGAAATAATCTCAATGTATGTTTGGCGATTTTTGATAGTTTCGAATTTATGCAACTTTTTTTTGTAATTTTTGTCTCACTTCCGATTTGTCAACTGATTGTGTTATTTTGGCGTAATGGAGTTCTGATTTTTTTGTCAAATAGCGCACTGGCTTATTGTGTTCCATAACTGTTACCTTTATTGAACACTATACAAAAAAAAAGTTAGGTACAAGAAGATTTTTAAATTCTTATTCTCTTCTCCTTTGAAGGGCCAAAAGCTAAAAAAATAAGAAGAAGAATTTTTTTGTGCTGATTTCAAAAACTTCTTCATTTCACCAGCAATTTATTATTTTCTTTGTGTCGAACCCGAAAAACTCTTTTTAAATACTTCAGCTTGAAGACTCCTATAGACCAAATAAGACCAAATCCATATATTCCAATTTGGCATGGATTATACTTTCAACGATGCATCTTCTTCTCGCCAATTTGGAAAAATTCTGACGAAACCTTCATAAAAACACAGCTGTTATCAAAAACGCAATCAGGAAAATATTTCAATTGTTTATGACGACAATTCACCTCTTCAACAACAGGTGAAGCAATCGCAATTAATTGAAGACTTTAGAGAGCAATTATGCAAAACAAACCGCTAGTTACCAATTCAATTCAATCCAATCCTTAAACTACAGCCTAACATAGACGTCCTTAAAGTAGCGCA
Organism: Dasypogon diadema; assembly: GCA_006980735.1. Taxonomy (NCBI): domain Eukaryota; kingdom Metazoa; phylum Arthropoda; class Insecta; order Diptera; family Asilidae; genus Dasypogon; species Dasypogon diadema. Next base: position 1,833 of record QYTT01081665.1, read on the forward strand.
TGAAAAACGGACCAAATATCCTGCCAAAGAACAAAGCACACTTAATAAAAACACCCTTATTTAAAATATTGATAAAATGGAACTGATCTCTTATAACACACTACAATGGCAACCACTTACATTTCAAGAAATATTCTTCAATTACGGGATAGCGAATGGGAGTACAAGTACCCTACTGGGTAATGGGTAATTTCTATGCCTATGAGATATTTTTACCTGCGTATCTGTTGCGCGACATTTTCTGAATCCCTTAAGGGCATGCCTATCATAAGGTTAATATGTGATCATGACAAAAATACCATGAACACATATAGCTGTGCAAATCTGCAAAGAAAAAATTAAAATACTCTCCCTAAGATTTTATCATTAGGAGCATTTTATTTATAAATGCGTTTTTAGGTATGTACTTTACCTGCAGAGGTTTCTACATTAAATGGAATAAAAGGTTACACAATTTCACTTACTCTTGACACAGAAATATTTGCCTACCAATTCGACATCTCTCTTGAAAATTTATTCGACATGAAATTATTCTGTGCACCGACATACCCTCAATCGAACCTAATGACAATGACATTACTGCGATTTATGTTTAAGGTGTATCTTCATGGACTGACTGCAAAACGCTACTTCGTGCAGTTTTCAAGAACTTTTAAAACCGCTAAAAATCTTATATTTCACATAAAATTAAAATGCACTTCTTATCTGATCTGAGCTATGATAAAATTAAGCGCTAATTAAGATATTGTTTTTTAACTTCGTCCGTAAATGAATTGGATATGAGTTAGCTGGCCCATGACACTTGAACCACAACAACCGCACACACCCTTCAAAAGTGGAAATCTGCTGTGGGTGTTCGAACATATTCAGTCATTTATCACATCAGGAATCACTGTTGACCCAAAAAATTAATTGGAAATTATTTAATTTCGCAAAGTGTCAAGGTTAAAAATTTCTTCTGCTCATGATTGTGGAAATTGCCCGATTACAAAGTTCGCTTCTCTGCGGCAATGTCAATTGATCTTTCCGACTCAGTGTCCGTGATTTTCCGAATGATTTAGTTAAATTGTTTTGAATGAATTATGCTCGATCACCTTGTGGGTGGCTGCAAAAGGAGAAGCCATGAACTTGACTGTCAATCTCTTGATAGCATGTCCGTTGCATAATTTGACAAATGATTGGAGAATTACTTGCCGCCACTTTACTTCCCAGACTGAAGGTAATATCGTTTTCATTGCATAGTATTAACAAAAAACAAAATAAACCGACTAAAGGTGATCACAATTCCTGGGGTTTTGCATGTAATTAACTGTGGGGCTGTTAGTGCGACAAGGGTAAACAAAAGTACAATTTACAAATTCCTGTTTATTTGTTATGGAGCATAATAAAGTTAGATGCATAGTTAAGTTTAATCAGTAATCAAATTATACCTTGTGTGTTTATTATCATTATCTACCTCACATAACCTTAAATACCGAAATATGATATTGTACTTCCACTTTGGATCATTTAGCTAATATAATTCTTGGAAAAGTCACTCAAAATGTTATAAAAATAACTGTATAAAGTAATAAAATAGCAAAACTTTAATAACTCATAACTCCAAGCATGACATTCACTTATTTCCTAGAAGAGATATGGGAATGAAATGAATAAATCCTTAGCGTCATTAGAAGCCAATAATTTTCTGAAATATTTGCACTCAGCCATAAAAGTCATCTAATTTACTGCCAGATGAACTATATAAAATTGTACAAGAGAGAAGCACTGGAGGTGCTATTGCAATTTTTAAAACCTTCGCCTTTGCGGGTTTTTATTATCGTAAATTCTACTTGAGTTATTACAGGTAGGCATAATAATATTTCATATGACAGCTCTCTGAAGCCTTGTAACTAAATATAATTCTTCATGTTATTCGTATGTAATTTTCCTTGGCCTTTGCGGGAACAATATGTATCTGTAATAAAACTTTGAAGGCTCATTTCTATTTCAAAAAATTACATTCAGAGAAAAAGGAATAACTGTGTAAAACAAATTGCACTATGTGTTTTTATCAAGTCATTTCCCTTCCGGTGTGTTCCTGATAACATTGCCTTACAAGATTAATCCAATTACAAAAGCAAGTAAAATTCTTTATTTGGAACAAGTCGCAATTTTATTAACTAAACCAAGCAAGAAATTTGCCTTTATACATGGTAGAGATAAACGGGCTTAGTAAGTCAGTCCGTAAGGCTGTTCAGATCTTTGTCAACTATCAAACTCATCTCATCTCTCGTCGATCAGAACTCACTAACTTATAGGAACGAAGATCATAAAAAAGAGTATGTTTCTACTTGTATGGAAGTGAAGGTACTCTTCTTTCTAAGCCTGAAAAATAGAACTATTGTCACACTGTCTCTATAACTTCGCCGAGTCAGAAATGGTTGCGTTGGACATCCCAAAGGCCCCTTCGCGGGGGCGTTCTACCCTTTTAGCTAAAATTCTAATATTTGATGTCTACTCGTCTAGAGTAAACAGTTTTAAATTTAACCAACTGAAATTGGTTAAAATTGGTTTTCTCTAACGTTTGTTAGGACCAAGAAATGTAAATTTTAATGCTGGTAAATTTTTGAAACATTTATTTTAACTACTCTAAACTATTAACACGAAAAAGCTATCGTCTGCGTCGCCTACAACTTCCCACTGGTCTCTGTATTTCCCCCATTCCCTTTCTACTCGTCATTAATGACTTCTGATTTCTTACGTCTACGACGATGACAGTACCCTTGATTTCGCGTACTCGTTTGCATCAGTTACTGACTTCCGCGGTAATGGCACTGGTAATAATCGAGCACGCCTAATTGAATCACTTAGCAACAACATTACGAAAATTTCCCCTCGCGTCAAGTTCAAAGCATTTAAAGCCCAAAGCTGTCTGATTTCCCTTAAAAGATCCTGGAACCCCTTCCACCTCTTTTTGTTAATCTGGTGAGCGTTTCAAACTCTTCTAACTTGATCAATAGATATCCAACAATCTTGCACCGGCATCATCTTTACTTTTAGCGCTTCTCTACACGCTGGGCCATGCATTACCATTGAAAGCCATTGCCACCGTGTAGAGGGGTCCTATGGCCTTGCGTGACCACCGCTGGCCATCCGATCGATGTCGGTTTTTGACTTTTCCACTTTAAAGGGTTCATGGGCCATCACCACAGTCCACCCACACGCTGGTCCGTTCATCAATGCATAACTTGTCGACGTGTTTTTGGTAAAAATGTCTTGGAGCAATGAAGATACTATTAAATTCATTGATTCATTGAATACATTGATTACATTGATTCATTCATTACTTCCACGTCCATCGTGGATAACCTGCGTATGTCAATGGAATGCCGACTATCATGATAGCACTGGCTTGCGATGGCCTACTATCGTATAATGGCCTTCGATGGTCAATGGTGATGTATGGCCCAACGTGTAGAGGAGCCTTTACAAAGAGTGCGAATGCCTGGCCTCCATACATTCATAACAATAAGCGGCTTTTAGCGGCTAGCCAATATTTTCGGCTTACTTGTTATGAACGCAAGAGCTAACTCGTCCGCTAACTTAGCCTTTGTCAAAGTTCTTCAGCCCAAGAATTTGAGGCTAATTAAGCCACTGCGCTTAAGCCTATCAGCTTATTTATTAGTCTAGGGTGACAGCGGCTACGAGTTATGAATGCACCCATTGATGCAAGAAATTCTTTATCCTATATAACCTAGCGCTTATATTAAAAACATATTTGGCAGGGTCAGGACGCACTGCGTTTTCCGCGTTGGAAAAGCCCAAGGAAATGCTTTCAAGCACATTGGGGATGCAATTATTTTTAAAATCAATTGTCTAGAACGCAGACGTAATGTCGCTTACATAACGCTCTTTTATCGCAACTTTAATGGACATTACTCCAACGAAATCACGAAGCCAAGAATAATATCAGCAACTCCAAAACTTCAGGAATGAGCGCCGCAAAGCAAATTAAATAGTAACTTGTTGGATACTCTTCAAGTTCGCTTCAACCTACCCTGTAGATTCGATATACCTGAATTTTTAATACGCATGAAATCAGTTGAAATGCTGCTGTAATTTCAACTACTACATTTACCACCTACATACCTAATGACTGTTTGCTCGCTTTTGGATTAACTTTGAAAGGAAAGAGTGTGTCGTTTAGAACATGCATTCATGCATCTGGCATGGTATCATAATAAAACTTTTCACCACAATTCTAATCGTTTTTACAAAAAGGAACATTACCCACACTAATTAAGCAAATAACCAAGCAATTACGGCAGTGGTTGAGGCGTACGTCTGCAGAGTTACTCCTTCAATTCCTACAAAGAGAGCGTTGATTTATCTGAGTACCAGTGGTTGAAGCAATTCTACTTGCGAAGCCACTGGAATGTTGTACAGTAAAAATTTCATACAAAAATTGCGGTTTACTTGCAACATTTGTCAGGTTAAAATCTCCCTTGAGCTTAAACATTACCTTAGAGAAACACAAGCAATGTATCTGGATGTTTATCTAATTAAACCGCAGGAAAATTCTTCCAGTACAGTCCTGTGGTATAAGCTCAGAAAATGGAACCGGAAGTTGTGCATTGGATCCGATGATAGGAAATAAGTGTCATGTATATAAATAGTAGATACCAGCAAGTGCAGCAAATTATGTTCGCGATGGCTTGATGACACGAATAAAGACATAGATAGATTATGGATTACTTTATGGACCACAGACTAAAAATAGAAAACTTCTACCTCGCTTCGTACTTTATTTCACTATCTGAACATAAAGGTCCTAATTTTTCGTTTTGCTTAAAATAAAACCTACTCTAGTTACCATTAATTGCTGGACACATTGTTATCAATACTTTTGTCAAGATTTTCTAATTATTCAGGGGCTTTTTATGTATCTATAAAAAAAAATCTGAATCAGAATACATTTTTGCAATATCCTCTGAAATTTCTTTTTCTTCTATTTCCCTACTGCCTATCTTCTGTACGTTTAACATCAAACGCTATTTACCTCTTGGGTCGCAACTACTCAACTATACTATTATCAAATAAATAATTTAATAAAAACTATTCCGTGACGGAAAATTTAAAATTTTAATCGAATCGATTAAATTTGTATTCTTAGTTTCCAAAAAAAGGCACGCGCTTGGTCAAAGTCATAAGTGTCTAACAAAATTATAAGCCAGTTTTAACACGCAGACAATATGTCTCTTGAATCCAGAACAAACTGCGGAAACAAAATTCTTTTCAAAAAAATGAAAAAAAAGCGAAACGCTCTTCTTAATATAAGGATTTTTGTGTTAGAACAAGTTATACAAGATGCCGGCATGCCGGCAGTTTTGCTTAAATAAAAAGCTTGATTTATAAACGACATTTTATATTTTATATTTGAGTTTGACGACATCAAGTGACATTTCACCAATGCATGTTAAAAGTGTTGTGCGGAGGTGGGCTGTAGTGAATTTTTTGATGTAAACAAATCCAAATAGTGCGCATTTTGCAATTTCGTGGATGACAAGTTGCAAATTTCATGCAATATCATCACGTGTTTTTATATTTTCGTATATTCCCCAAACAAGTTTTTAAATTGAGAATTTTTTTGTGGGATACAGAATAAAAAATAGGTTTCGCTTGGTATCCGTATATATTCATATTTTTTATTTCAATTATTAGTGGGTGCATATATTTATGTTGTAATGGTAACAATTGTAAGGCAACAGCACAAAAAAACAACTTCGTTGATAAAACTTAGGGGCAGACACTTTAACCTCAGAAATGTGAGGACAAACCTTGGCGAAGCAATATTCTCCTCAATATTCCTAAACTACTAGAGCCAATGTGAAATTTGTATAGTATGGCTATCGTACGATAATTCTATTTAAGCTTTTGAACTGAGCTCAATTAATTCGAAAACAAACATATCTGAATTCGTTTTTAAAAATATCTGAAAATTTGTAGAAATCAACAATTAAATTAATTTCAATAAATAAACATATTTAATGTAATTCTTAAAAAACCCAGCTCGAGACAAAAAAAAAAATGGAGAGAATTTACGTGGGAGGTGGTGTGGATTTCCTGCGAGGACAAGTCTGCAACCTTTTTGAGTAGGCAAGCGGATGAATAAAGATGATGATGAGGAACTAAAAGAAGTTCTACCTACGTAAAAAAAGTAAGGAAACCAGAAAGAAACTAAAGTTGTGTTTTTTTGAGCAATGGAGTTACGAAAGCTCAAAAGAACGGTTCGAATCCATGGAGTACAGAGTTTCTTCTTCTTCTTCTGTTTTTCTCTCTTTAAAGTATAATATAGTAGTAGATAAGTATAGACCGCAACGAACTTGAAATTTATCTTAATATCGGCTTTGTCTACATTTGTATATATTTTAATTGCTATGGAAAGCAAAATCAACTTTTTAACACAAAAGCTTTCGATAAGTGCCGTCATAGAAGACTTAAATAACCCAGTAACCTTATTAACTCTGTAAAATATCCGAGTTAATTTAAACCAGTTAATGTTACACTTTGTACTCTGCTGAACTGCAACGAAGGGATTTGAATTTCTTCGCTGTTTCTGGTGGAGTAAAACAAAAGAAAAAGACATGGGATTCTCATGGAAATCGGTAGTTATCGCGTCAAGTCCTTCGATAAATTAGCATTAGGAATCTTCTTGTATAACTCTTTAATCTTCCCAATATCGTCATGTATAATAAAATGAATATGAGGCAGATTCAGTGAGTTTCGGTAATCCACATTTTGGGTTAATTCTTTTTATTTGAAAATTTATTTATTTAAAATTCGCCACAATGCATTCAGGGTGTTTCAAAAATAAGTGCACTGCTATATGTCATTGTGATGGTCTTGCCTAGTTAATAAAAAAATTGTATGGGCACTTTCACAAGTAGATCCTAGATACAGAGTTACGAGGATTTTCTACCAAAAAACAAATATTTCAAAGTATCTTCCACTTCAATGTAAGCATTTATTCTACGAATTAAATTTGTGAGAATCCTTGAGCGAACAGGTAAAACACACACCTGTACTCGTAAAGAAATAAGCTTCTTGGAAAACAATTAATTAAATTCCTTAGCACTAGCTTGTTGTTATCATCTACTTTTTTAGTAATCAATATTGATTTCGGTATCATGCAATTCATCCACGTAAATGTATTACCGCAATATTATTATTATTTTTTTAAACTAGAACTTCAAGTACCTCTAGGATGTTTTCAAATCACCAGACCAAATAATCTGTGTGACATGCGTTCAATCCTAGAAAGTGGTCTGATGACTCATATTTGAATAAATCAGACTACTTTCTCTTATCTTAACATGTTCACGACCGCGTGATCCATTGGTGGGTCACAAGAGATTTTTTTAGAGGATTGCATGAAAAATTCTATATAACATGAGAAAGCTCTCTTACTAATAGAATGCCAGCGTAAAGTCGTTTTAAAGCGTTCACACAACCAACTCATATGTGGAGTGCAAAATCACAGTTCACGGTTTTTTTATGGAGGGCAATTCACATATCTTTGAATCTGTCGTTTGAAGTATTATGGAAGCTTCCAAGTGCCGCAATTTGTATTTGATTAATTCTGAAGGCAATAACATTGTTTACATTTGTTCACCGGGCGTTTAACAGCTAAGGTATTGTATTTCAAATGTCTTTAACGATCCAGATAATTGAAAAGTGAAGGTGAGGGAGAAATTTTAATTATATTTTCTGAGCTGATGTTGTACCGTTTGCGATTAGTCGGTTTACTACCATTCTTTTATTAAATATTCAAAATTGCAGTTGGTTGTTCATGAACTTAGAACTGAGATACAAGCCCTGACAACTTCCATGATTTTCAGTGACTTGTTTATTGTTTGAAGTGCCAGTCCTCTTAAGTGCACAAACAATATTTGTACAAACTTGAAAGCCGCTTAGTTTGCCAAGTCTGAGCTTATATATTCACATAGAGCTTTCACTACACATTCATTTTGGAGTTCAATGCTGACGTCATTATGCGTAAATAACACTATAAGTTGGAGGAAATTGCAATGCCGATCATGTCACCTGTCAACATTAATATAGAGGAAATGCCTCTAATCGACAATTTGGCATTTTCGATCAATGCGCTAATAAATTTCAGAGACGAGTGATTAATATTAAAATCTAAACAACACCAATTATAAAATCACGTGAAAATCTACACGGCAGCGCCTCCTAAAACACACGTAGAACGTCGCCGTTAATAGCATTGAACTTGACTTGAGAAGTGCTGCTGGCGGTGTCCACCAAACACTAAATAATTTCTGTTCGATAGGGGGGCCTACGCAATATTTACTTACAATACTGGTTCTCGTGCATATCTTTTTATGTTTTTTCGTCAGAACTCATTGTGCCCTTGCTAGACGTGGAGGAGACGTCGGGTTTTCCGTCCGGCTCTAGCTTTTGTTTTTTATTCAGTTGTAAGCTTATAAGATTTAATTGTTTCTTGTGGAAAAAATGGAATATAATTAAGGAATGAAAGTGGCTGTTGTTGTGGCATCATAAGGTATAGGCTATAGCAGAGGGGATGGGCAGCATGCTAATCTCTTGGCCATTAAATGGATATCAGAAAATTAAGTGACTCACGCAACGTTAGAGGGAATTTTGCTATTCAAGTCGCAAATTGTTACTGATGTAATTACGAAACAGCACCGTTTAACGATTTTGAATGGACTCAATGAAATTTTCTGGCGGCATCCGATTGACCGGAATTGTTCCGTATTTTTTCACGGGAAACGTGACCTGCATTTCAATGGCAGTTTCGGACTCCACATACCTGGGGAACGCCTGTGATGTGAAATTGCCAATATCATCTGCCTAGAATTATATAGCACAATTTGGTTAATAGTCAAATGAGTTTATCACTTCCGATCATATCAATTTTCATGCCACCGTTTTGAGTTGAAATTCAGATTGGTTTCGTGACAAAATCATTGACATTTGCTGTGGACTTGATTTATACTTTTGTATAGTATAGTACGCTACCTGTGGTGTCATTCGGAGCCTTTGATCTCTTATTATTTTATGGAGTAGCGATAAATTACATTTTTGTGCAATACTCTGCATGACTGGCCTTCTGCTTCTTTGACTTCATAAAATTAAATTCACCTTTGATGCACTTGAATTTTGATGTCAGGCAATACTTTCAGTTTTGTGCTATTGTTGGTCTTCTGTTCAGCAATTACTTACCTGATTCACTTCCGGCAAAATCTATACCAAATCTGTTGTTGTATACGCGCTGAGCTAACGTCCGTCGGGGAATTCCTATTAAATGAAGCGGTTAAGTGCAGAAATGCTGGTTGCTTGGCTCTAGCTATTTCACCGAAGGAAATTATGCATGTTATGTATATCAATTAGTGCTGCAAGCTGATCCAAGGATTTCATCACTTTAGACAGAGCTAAAAGTAAATAGAGTAAGAATTTTTATGTAAGAAACTTGAATTCTTTAGCCGTGGATTTTTCTAATTGCACGCAAATTTCGAAATATTTACAAACGTTAGTAGTATGGGTTCACAATCTTAATAAAGTTCTTTATTGTACACGAAATTCTGAGAATGATTAAGTTGTATCTGGCGTGGAAGATTTATACGCATATCTAATGTGGTTTTTGTCAAAAGTATTGATACTAATTAAAGATGGTTGGTATTCTAAATTCCATTGAAATTAATATAAAACGAGAAGGCAGCGTCCAATATAACTATTATAATAAAAACCTAACTGTAAGACCACTTTAAGATCACTTTGTTTGTTTTTCAACATTTTATTCTGTAAAAAATTGCACTCTAATAAAAGAATCTTCTAAAAAACTTACTAATTTAGATGTCAGCACAAAGTTAATGTCAAATGCACAAAGTTAATGCCAAAACAGGGACAAAACATACGATATGCCGTAAAAAATTCATATAGCCGTATGTGA
>QYTT01081666.1:0-13523 GCA_006980735.1 Dasypogon diadema
GTGACCATATTAAGGTAATAACTGGGAAGATTTTCGGAATTATTAGAAGATGGTGGATTTCTTGCCGAGATTTATCTCTGAATTTAAGAAGGCATTTAATAATCACTACAATTATGCCTGTTATTAATTATTGCGATTGTTTATTTTCATCTGCAGATGCTGGTAGCTTGAGGGTTTTGCAAAGGGCCTTTAATGGTTGTGTTCGTTTTGTGTTCCGTCTGCGTCGCTTTTGCATCTTGATTTTCGTAAATGTATTTACTTGTACAAGATTATTAATGGATACACCAGTTTGCCAAGTTTACAAAATCAAATGTCTTGGTAGGAATGGTTAATTGTAATGTAGTTTGTAGGTTTATTATTATTTATTATTATTACCGTTGTTATTATTTCATTTGTGAACGTTTTTGTTTTTTTTTTATTTCAGCATATAGTTGGTCACTTTTCGGGGTATTCTCTTTCACATCAATAATTCTTGAGAGTGAATATTTAGGTAGTAAGTGTTCGTTGCCTCGAAGGTTGAATTAATATAAGTAGGAAAAGTGTTCATAATTAATGCCTGGATGTAGTTATTGTAATAGAGTGGAGGTCACAACAAAGCCATCGGAGTATTTGGACTTGACTTATTCGGATCAGAATGTGGTATATGGCCATGGGAGAGTTCTAGACCGGATAATCTATTTGACTAACTCGGAGCTTATATTTTTCACATCTAAATTCTTTTTGCGAATTATATGACGAAGAAAAACTCTGCTTTAAGAAGGGAAATATTGTTCGACATCTGTGTTAAATTTCTGTGGCAGGCCGTACATTTTTCACATATTTTTTCATTTAATAATAATGGAGTAAGAAACTAGCCTAACTATTGGGTAATAACGCCTTTTGTACAAATTGAGGACAACATATTCATTACGACATATCGACAGTTGGGTGATACAATGGAATAAACGAGATTTTCGGCAAATTGAGATTATTTGTCTTTTAAGGGTAATTTTTCGTGCTCAGTCGGATTGGGCAACTTCATTTGCCGAATGGGGAAATCCTTCTTAAGTTATTGCAATTTCAAGAAAAGCTATGACCTATCATAATTAATTTTGTAACACTCTAAACATCAGTTTTTGCTTCATTATTTATTTGAATTTCTTAAAAATTAATTTGCATTTGATTGGACTTTTTGCAAAGGATTAAAGAAAGAGATAACATATTTTTGTAGAAAACTTGATTGGTAGAAGGGTGAATTTGGTGTGCAAAGGGGGGTGAATTTGATTTACAAACGTCTGAATTTGAATTGCAGACATTTGAATTTGCAGTGCATGACCTGTATTTCTTTCTTTTCTCAGACAATTACTCAACAATTTTGAAGAAAAAGAAAGTTAAGAATTATATCCGTGGAATGTCTTTCTAAAAAGCTGTATTGTTGCCAGTCCCAAAAATAAGGGAAAAACAGTGCGTTCGAACTTGTGATTTTTAGAGTTACAAGTTTACATCTTAAGTAGTGTGGTATTATGCATGAGAAACAAAAAACAAGCGGTGAAATTTACTCAGAACCATTGGCTCCACCGTGATGTGAATCTACCAAAACTTGTTATTAATCCCGATGAAAAACAGTTTTTTTTACAACTTTTATTTCACACTAGTAAAGCACAAAAGTTGATCGCTATGGCCTATATAATAAAAACTAACTAACTATATAAAAAATGTAATAAGTGTAGGCATTACACTGAAGTTAAGGGAAATATTCCAGATTCGACCCTAACAACTTAAGTTTATTTTCTTAAATATTTCGTCTTATAAAGTCAACAATTGTTTAAAAATATCCATGAACTTCCCTTTAGATATGATCATATTCTGCGAAATTCGTTTAAGGAACAAGTACTTTGCAGTTTAGTTAAAGTACTGAAAGTCGGAATACCAACACCAACTACACACCAAATACAATATCTAAATTTATAACATCCTGTAGGCTCTAATATCCTAAGAGACGTAGGAGAATATTTCTGGATCTAAGTCAGTACTGAAGACTGGTTGCGACACAACAATGGGAGCAGTCTGAACAAATCCAGCATCTGGTAGAGCAGCGATGTATGATACTTTTTGCACGAATCTGTTCGGCACTTGGATATAATAAAATCCATTTTCAGGTCTTAGAGTTTTCGGGGGATCTCCTTCCTCATTTTCCGTTAAATCAAGAACTTCTGAATTGGGATTAAGTTTCTGACTACCTTCACTCTCTGTAGTTGTGGCCTCTTCCTGTTCAGGATTTTCTGTGGTAGGTTCAGCAGCTTCAAGACTCTCTCGTTTATATAGAATGTATCCCGGATGTGAATATGATGCAATATCTGGTTCAGTAGATGTATCCATACTATCATTTGTCGTTACAGCTAGCTCTGTTGTTGTTAAGTCCTCCAACTCTTGACTGGATAAACTTTCGGGCGAAACATCACTTTGCGTTTCTAAATAACGCGCTTGAACCATATAAGAGAAAATAGAAATTATTAAAAGTAAATAACTCAATCCCGCCATTCTCGAATTATCGGTTTAGTAAATTTTAAACAAGAACTGATTTTTTTAAAGCTTCCTACGCCTTTTTATACTTAGGAAACGCGGATGTTCTAGCCGGACTATTATGGCAAATGCTTTAAGGTTCAATAGCTAACATTGGACGAATTTACATCACGTCGCTAATGGCATTGAATAGAATTTTTCAACGTTTCATGTTCGTGATAGTCGATTTCTTTTTATGGGAACAAAAATGAATTCCGTTGCTGTAAATGCAAAACGCTTTCAAGTACTGTTGTCAAAGGGCATTGAAAGAACTTAAAAAAATGTAATGGAAAATTAATTCAGACGGGGGATTTGACCACTGATTCACTTGAATTAATGGAATGGAAAATTTTTTCTTTTTACTTGCATTGAACATTATTATGAGAACATCGCTGTTTTTCAGCTAAAAACACAAATTTCGAATTGTTTTCAATTTAAAATTTATTTTTGAGGTTTCTTCAGCATTCGTTTGTCCGTCTGCCGCTAGTATTTACCTCCAACTTTAACCTGTTAGCTGCAGTATTTAGATTTAAAAATCTCTCATGGGGTGCGTAAATAAAACCAAGCAATGACGAGTATACCACATAAAATTATTCAATTCAATTTTCTACAAAGAAGAAATTTTCTTTACTGGGCACTCTTACACCACTTTAAAAATGTTTTGATCAACAATGCATAAAGTCACTAAATACAGCTGTTTTCAATTAAATGATTTTAATTAATTAATTAATTAAATGAGAATTTAAGATTTTTGTGACTTCTTACTAGAGTTTGTTACATGCAACTTTTCACCTGTGTGCGTATTCTAACGGCCAGCGTTGCAGAAGGGGCAGGTTTACCTTCGGCCTTTTACACCTATGGGCGCTACGTGGTTTTGGAGTCCACGAACTCTTAATACCATCAAACAAAAGTGACTTGAGAAAATAAAAGTAAATAAACCAATTACATTGATATGAAAGAATCCGTGTTGATCGGCAAGGTAGTGCACTGGTATGCGCGAAATTTTCACTCATTAAAATAATAAAATAAGCAATCAAAAAGAAAGGAGGAAAAGTACTTATCTTTCTGTCCAATATTGGGTCCACTCCGCGGTCTAATCCTTTCCCAGGCTTACTCCTTCTACTATTCATCCTTTAAACCCTTGATTCCTTCCTCATGGCCTTCGCCTTCGCATCTGACACTCCTCTCTCATACTTTTCTTGGCGACCAGCAACCCTGGATACTATCTTTTTAATCTTATTTTTCCTCCTTCTTTACAACACTTTTCTGTTTTGGATCTTTTCACAACTTTTTCTGAAGTCACACTTCGCACCTTTAACTTTCTCCCAAAAACTGAGGCAGGACGAGCTTCACGTACCGATGCTTTATAGAAAAGGTGCCACTATTGAGACTTTCGGCCTCTATTTTGCTAAGTTTCTGAATCGGTTGAATCGGTAATTTTTTAGGAAAATTTATTTTTACAATTTTTATATCCTTTGAGGCCTCAGGAATTTGCTGATATATTTGGTTTTACTGGGAAAATTCATTGCGAGATATTTGCGAAACTTTCAATTTTCATGTTTGCGAACACATTCTTGCAAATTTCCAAATTTTCAATATTTTTGGGCTCAAACTGCCTTTTGGCTAAAAATAATCTAAATTTTTCCATGGTAAATAAAGTTCGTCATATAAATGCGCTGTTTTCGTAGTGAGTGATGAGGTTAAGTGCGTTTGGTTGTGTTTTACGCCGGGAAGAGCGTTAATTTTTTCCTTTCACTTCAGGTGAGTTTATTTGCCATAACCGTGCTCTACCTTTAGTCGTTTTCCATCGATCTGCAGTGAATAATTTGTCGATAATTTCAATGCAATTTCTTATTCTACTACCCTAATTGTATTTGAATTAATTCTTAGTCTTAACGTCTTAGTAACGGAAGGATTTATCCACGTAAATCACATTCAGGTAAGCTTTTTTTAACGCTCTCTAGGTGCTCTTTAAATCCCCTACAAGGTAAGTATTTTGACGGTTCCCTTTTTCCACTCCGGTATATTCCAGATTAAGTACAGAACTTTAATTCATTGCGTCGCATTCGAAGTAACGAGAAAGGGTAGACCAAGGAGGAATATGCCAGTGGCCCACAATCCCAAAGGACGATCGCTTTCAGATAATCTTTGATTAGGAACAATACCTGAAAAATAAATCAGAATTTTCTGTGCAGAACCAAGTTCAAACTAGGGCGACATAAAGGGGACAACACATAGCGAGGTAAGTATCAGTTAAAATTGTTCCATTTTTAAATCCTCCTCCTTTTCAGGTCACCAAAGAGAGGCTAAATCGTAACAAGTTTCGAATCTTTATAGTAAATGGTAATTTTCTATTTTATACGACGAGTATACACGTCAAATGCATCGAAATATAGTTCTGGATTGACGTGTGTACTTGTCAAACGCAGTTAACTGGTTAAGGTTATGATTTACATCATTGGTGTGGAATTTGATGCTATATAATAATGAAAAAAATTGGTTTTCGAGAGTAAGTTTCGTTTTTGAAGCTCTCCCGGGGATTGCATAGCATGGCACTGAAGATTTTTCCTGTAATCTTCTGGTCTTTTCATAGTATTTCGCAATATAATACCATCGACCAAGCATTAACAGAAAGACTACTCAGCTCCTAAAAAAGATCGTGAACTCTTTTTCGCTACTTTTGGCCCAGCGATGCCTCGCCCGAGAGCTCTAGGCTCTGAGGTGTTTATTGCTTGTAGTATAGAGTGAGGAAGATGGAAGGTGTTAGGTGAGGAATCGATGGGCAAAAATTCCTGAAAAAGCCTTAGGGGCTGAACAGTCTTTCTGTTATTATTTGGTCGATGATAATACCCTTTGCTATTCGAAAATTGTAAGCAATGCTTATTTAGATAAAAGTTTTCTTTTGGCACCTTTGCCGAGGTTGACTTCATGGTGTCTGTAGAGGAGGGGGAGGCGATCTTTCATTGCCAAGACGAGGCATTAACAAGACGAACTATAGTCGGTACTTCTGAAGAGATCGACAGGATGCAACTAAGCATCCGGTCTGCAGCGGACGAGTGGGCAGTCTTCATCACTATAAGCATTGGCTGTGGTGCTTCGTTGTTTTATGGAGGAAAAGATATAACTCTGCTGCAGTAACCTTGGATGCACAAAGGTAGGATGGACGTTTCAGTATGTAGAAGCAGAAGAGGCGACCAAGATGAGAACATTTGTTATGGCGACACATATGATACAGATTGTTTTTACCGTCGTGAGGGTGGATGTGGGAAGTGGCGCTTTCGTGGTTGCATCTGCTTATTTGCCTTTTGATTTTTTATAGCACCCCACACAAAGTAGCTAGAGGATCTTGTGCATATTGAAAACAGGTGAACAGTCGATGTCAGACGAAACGAGGTGATTGATATGACCATACGCAATAGCGAAAAGGTGGAAAGACTGCCAGATTGGAGCGTGATAGATCGGCCGATGTTGCTTGATCCTTAGATGCATACAATTGATGATAGAATATTGGTAAAGAAGGAGAGAAGAGAGAAAAGTTTTAAGGATTGCTTCCGACAAGGATGTAGCACAAGACATTTAAGTGTTAGAGAGAAATCTGTCGAAAAATTAGATAAGAAGAATAAGATTCGAATGGAGGTGTGCCTCGGAGGGATCTGGGACCGTGCGTAATCGCATGACCAACGATTAAGCCGAAATACAGCGGAATGCGCGTCGTTAAAAACTCCGGAACTGGATGGGATATTCCTTGCCTTACAACAATGGGGTAAAGCAGCCATCGCACCACGGAAGGAAAAACGTGATCTTTCTATCGCAACAAGGGAAAAAGAATTACATTGATTGCGAAAAACTTTAGGCCGGTCAGTCTGTCATTCTCTCTATTGTAAACAATGGGGAGGGTGCTGAAGAGCCACTTCGAATGCACTACGTTGGGAAAGTATCCCCTAAATGTAAATCATCATGCTTATCAAGCTGGAAAATCAACAGATTCTGCGCTTTATCAGCTGGTGAGAGGGGTTAAAACTAAGCCCCTAATGTTAGCCCGGAGGGGAAGGGGTAGATGACAGAATGAGAAAAGGGACAAACAGAATCCAGGCTAGTCACGTAAGTAGGGGGTGACCACATCCTAATGAGGAAGTTCAGATGGAGGGGTGGAATCTTCTTTTCTGCAGAGTGTCACTATTGACTCCTTACTTTCGAGACTTGAAGGAGAAGGCATTTACATCTATGGCTATGGCTTCACAATCAACACTAGCAAGATAAAGACCGTAATTTTTACTAGGAAGACAAAGGATCCGAATTTTGAACTTCTTACTCTTGGACCTGAGATCAATGGTTTTAACGGGACCAACTATCTGGATATGCTATCTGATTTGGGAGTTAAGTAGGAAACATGATGTTTAAGAAAATATCAGAAAAGCTGAGGTCAGCACACTGAATATATACAATGGTGGTCGGACTTATCCTTACATTTGGTGTGGTAGCTTGAAAAGCAAAACATGACGTGCGTAAGGATTACGATATCATCGCTGGATATATTTGTAAAGAAGATGACAGCGGATGCAGCACTCAAGATGCAGCGGCACCGTACATGTTACCTATCGGATACTGACTATAGGCATAGGAAAATCCTGGATCACGTAAAAGAGATCAGGGAACTCATGAGAGGACCAAGAGGCTCGAACCAAAAAGTTTTACAAGACGGATCACTTTCACAGAAGGAACCGGGGGATATTTTTATATTCACAGACGGATTCATAATTAACAGCAAAGCAGGTACAGGAATCTTCTCTGAAGATATAAATCTATCCTGGGGTGATGCATTTCGGCTGCTGACTCTGGTTCGTGCGGGACGGCCAGGTATGAGGAGGTCTCTTTCCACTAGACAAATAAGCAGTGGTTAGTTGCATGGATCGGACCAAGGTGAATTCAACCCTAATAATGGAATGTGTGTAAAAACTTAGCTTATAAAAACAGGGGGCGGCTATGGGATTCCAAGTCTGGAAACCATACTACACCGTTGGTTGAAGTATCGTGAAGGACATGTTTGAGAAATGGTTATAATAAATGAACTGATTAAAAGAAAATCAAACGAAGATTTCCTCTTCTCACTGTCGTTTGGAACTAAGAGGTCTCGCGAATAACAGATGAATCCAGGTGTTTGCACTTGTGCCAATGAACCCCGATCTAAATAGCAGCACAAGTGCAAACACCTGGATTCATCATCAAATGCATGTTAATGAACTTCAGCTTTTTATTGTTAAGCAACCTCAGAAAATTGCTTTAGATAGGGAAATTAAGTTGTATAAATATCTGTAAATAAGTGCAGTCTGTTTTAATCTGAATACAGTACGTGTGTGTTTCATTTTTTCTCAATCTAATTTCCCTTTCAGACAATAAAAGAAGTCAGGGTGCATCACTCTGAATAATTTCAATCAGATCTTCAAGTTTTCAGGTTAGGTTGTGACACCTTGACCTCGTGGGTAAAACAAAAGAGTTCCACCTTAAACACCAGGAAAACCCCAAATGTGAGACATTACCAAACGTTGCTACACATCTGTTTCTTAAGATGTTGTCGGCATCCTCCATTTCAAAATCTTCTATTCTAGTGGCTCCTTTTGTGCAGAAATACCGATATACTGTACTTCCAGGACTATATTTAATTACTTTTGTCCGACACGGAGTCGTCGAGTTTATTACAATCTCTAATAGAAGGAAATATCCGAAATGAAAACTTCCTGCCAAAATCCCAAGTGGTGACCGGTATAATAAACCGGCAGGACAGGTAGATACAAATGGTCTAAATTATGAAAGTTTAAAGAAACGGGCAGTCCTTTCCCAGATAGCAAAGTAATCGCGAGGTTGATCGGGAGTAGCTCGGTACGGTTCTTAGTTGCGGCGGTGAGTTGTGGCTTTGTTAAAAAGGACTGAAAACATGTTACATAACATGGTTCACAAAAGTACACAAAAATCAGTGGAAAATTATGATATATTTTTAATAAGGTACTACCTAAGCTCAGGGGATAACTCTATGATGTACACCGCACAGTTTAGGTGGAGGGAAATTAGTGAAGGAGAGATTGGGAAATTAACCTGAGAAATGTGGCAAGTGAGTCACAATTTTTGGTACGAAATTACTGTGCAATATCCCAGTGGCTTTATCAGTAGAATTGCCTCAACTATGAAGGATTTGAACCCACGCCAACAGAAGAGAAAATCTGCAGATATGCGCTTCAGCCCACTCTGCCACCGGCGAGGGTGAACACTTGCCGATAGGCAAAAAAAAGAAATTAGGCTGTCGAGTCGAGTAGACCGGCCAGAAGAAAAGTTCTAAGTATGGAGCGGGGAATACTCAGATGAATAGTCTTTCGGTCTCTGGTACGGGAGCTTTGGATGCATGTAGCCTGTGTCTAAAAGATACTGAGACGGAGGGCATATCGTGTAAAACTGCTTTGCCTTGGTAAGCAGGAGGACGGGACAGCATGGGACAGGTAACCTGTAAATAAATGTTCGACATAACAAGAAAAGACGAGTTTAGAGAATTGTGAAATCGGGCAAACTTAGGTGGCTTGATGAACAACTACAGAACGTCCTAGGACATATCTCGTGGACAACTTTCGTACGTCTTATGTGTCAGGAATGCTGACATAGCCAGTGAAGACGATAACATACACATAATTTTTTAAATAGAGTGGAGGTCTCTGAATACCCATGAACGATTTGTGCTCGCGGTGCAGTGTGCGGTGTTGGAATAAAGGATAATTGGCTCGAAGTCTACTATAATATCAAGAGTACATATGAGATTTTCGCCAGCAGTCGAATTAGGAGAATTGTTATGAGCAAGCTGTCACTATCAATTTTATTGCCAAATGCGCCAAGTTTTATTAATAGTGCAATAGCAACTCTGTCGATTTTCTTCTTTATAGGTGCACCATCCATTCCTGTAAAGGGCATGGTGGTTTATTCGAATACGAGTGGTTGAGGAAAGTTCCCTAACAAGAATTCCGCTTGTGAAACCACTGGGATTTTGCACAGGGAAATTACATTCTTACAAGTGAATTAACTTGCAATATTTGTCATATTAAAAAATAACTCGCAACCTGCTTCTCTCAAACTTTCCTTCTGCCTAAAAGCTGTTATGTGTCCATCATAGGGTAGTCCCCTGAGTTTAGGCGATGTTCCCAATGTAAGAAAGTGGAAATTATTATTATTTTGCTAACGTCAGTCTTCCACATTAGGTTAAAAGTAATAATTTTTCCAATAAATTAAAAATCACTCATCCTTTGATACTGGAAAATATTTTCAGTCTTCGTTTGCATTAATTATTCGCCAAACACCTACTAATTTGTATTTGAAGAGTAGGTATCCAAACAAACACCGACTGAGGTTTTCATGTTTATACTTAACTTTCCCAAAGCCAGGACATATGTAACGTGTTCCCCTCTCTAAATTCAGCTGAGGTAGGCCCATTTCGGCATCAATAACTTTCCCTTCTCGTCCAGGATTCATTGCTGTAATTAAGAACCTGAGGACCACGCTTCGCAAATTTAATAAAACTTCAGTTGGACACAGGAACGGATGCCGAAAACTATTAGGGAAATGTCACGTCCGGATATCTAAAGGTCCAGGCGATTCTGTGTAAAGATATCCCTGGGAAATAAGTTCTGTGGCAACCTCTATTTCTGACTTAAAATCAAGGGACGTATTTGTGGTGTACAACATGTCAGGGATTTCATTTGTGTAAACATCTACCCTGTCCCAGATAGCAAGAAAATCGATAGGGACTTTGGTATAATATTTTGATAATCTTTCCTTTGTGGGCAGTAATTCAAGACTCAGATAAATATGTACTTTTGGTGTTTATTACATGTGGCTTTATTTAATTTATATTTACAAGCGCGAACGTTTTTGAGGTCACCATCTTTGATATTGTTGCACGAAAGAAACTACTCTGGGGCTTGATTGGTTTTCTACAACAACGGCCTCAGGTCGTCTCCCAATAGCTTCAGCCTTCAAGACAATTTTGCCTCCAGGTAATGTTGAGTAGGAAACCTTCTGCACAGTTCCATCTGGCAAAGTGATAAAGTAAAATCCTTCTTGGCTCTTTGATGGTCCTGTTTCGTCGATTTCTGCATCTATCGCTACAGCGTCGTCATCTGGTTCATTTGTGGACTCCGTGGCAGCTTCTTGTGGTGGTCCATACAATTCAGATGGTGGTCCATACAATTCAGATGGTGGTCCATATTCGGACAGTGGTGGGCCATATGTAGCAGGAGGTTGAGTTTGTTCTTCTGTCGGAAGTTCAAGTTGTCGCCCTTTCGGTTTCCAACCAGAAGGAGGATATGGACCGCTAGGCGTATCTGTAGTCGTTGTGTTTTTAGTCTCGGTGGGTAGAGGGAATGCTCTTCCAGGACGATATCCTGCTGCTGAGTATGGAGCCATAGCTGGCGGATAAGGCCCTGTTTCCGGCTGATTTGTTGTCAAATCAGTTGAACTTTCCGTTGATGTGCTCTCTAATTGCTGTCGCTGAAATGTCTGGCGGGATTTCTTGAATCGATACCGTGGAGGTTCAGCATCTGCAATCAGCAATAGAGAAGTGATCACTAAAAAATGCAATTTCCTCATTATTGTAGAGTATGTTAAAAATTCTATACAAAATGAACTCTGCAACTGTACTGACAATAGTCTGTCGTGAACCAAATTATATACTCCACGAATTCTGCAGACCACTGGGTGGACAAAAAGTTTTTTTTTTGGAAATCCCAATGTGCGACATTGGGAAGAGTTAAGCAAACGCACTTTAATGACCTTAGCACAGTAGAATTGGAGAACTGTGGTCAGAAATAATTATTTGATTCGATTAATGTCAACACGGAGCTCGCTCTTCTTATGAATTATAATTAGAATGCTGAAGGTGAAAGTATCAAAATTTTCTAATAAAAATTACAATGAATCATAACTTCTCGTTATGGAGTGAAGTGAGCCATTGAACTTTCAACATTTCATGAATAGTAAATTTTCAGGTATGATCAGAGTGGTGACGGGTAAAAGGTAACGTAATTTCTTCAAGATCAAACTTATTATCCGTATCACTTTTTCTAGGGAAACATTTTTTTTTCCAATTATACTTGAAATGAGAAATAGAGTCACACAATTGAATAAAAATAATACAAACCATGGTGCAGATTAAAATATGTTCAAAGTGATATTTCTCTCTGAGTTCAAAGAAACGGCAAAGGTGTAGTGATTTGAAACCGATCCTCATTAGTACGTCCAGTAGTAGTTTACCAAGAAACCTATGAATTTCAAAATATCTGTGAAGTCTTGATGTTCTTTAGCTCGTAAACGTGATCAAGCCATTAGTTGAGTCTGCCAGATTTTCTGAAATTTACAAGCTTTACCATAAAGAGAATGAGGAAGCTTAAAAGGTACTCTGTGATGTTATGTACAGCCTTGGCACGAGGGAAAATGGGGATGTTGGAGAAAAGAAATTAGGAGGTCGAGTGGAAATGTTGGTGCACATTCTACTCAAATAATTGCGGCCTATAGTCGATAGGGAAAACAGAACATAGTAATCTGTTCCACATCCGTATAGTTCTACTGAAGAAGGAATCTCGACATTTCGCTATTCTGACGAAACTTGTCACGAGAATGATGTGATGAAAATGGTTCGATGTGCGGGTATTATGCACAGGGATTCATTCATTTATTCATATATATATATTGCGGTACAGCACGATGTGTAGGTACAATATTTTATAATATACTCGAAAACCACTGAAATGAGATAGTAATTATTATTAATATAATTTAAATAATAGGCCTAAATAAAGTAATGAAAGCAAGTGAACTGCGGCAGAGAAAAAAGAATACCTTGTGATATACATATGCTGAATATTGAGCTGGAGTAAATTTCATAGACGAAAAGCCTGCACAAAAGAAGACATTGGCCAATCAAGGTATTAAAATGCGGAAGCAGTAAATCTGCTCGTCTGGTTGAGCATAGGAAACATATATGCTATTAAATATAAGCAGGTTCTGTGATGTAGATCACTTTGTATAAGAAACAAAGTGATCTCTAATCCATGTACGAGTTTAAAGGACAACCCAATATTGATGAGTGATAAGGCGAAATATGGTCATCACGTTGTAAACAAAAAACGAATCTGGTACAGTCACTAAAAGCAATGCTAATTTTATTAAAACATTGGGAGCAGAGGGGCAAAAAGTCGCAGTCTTCTAAGCGCGCCATATACTTTGCTGAAAATAGATGCAGTAAGCCATGTTATTGTTTAAATAGATAAATATTTAAGTTTTGGACCTTCTGTACACATTTCAGTGGGTTATTATCCAAAATGATCAGAGGCAAATCGGATGTATCAATACCAGCACGAGTAATGATCATGTAGCACGATTGTGAAGGATTTAAACAAAGATTATTCTCTTTAAACTAATGGAAAATCCATATTCCAAATCAAAATTTAATCTAAACGTACAGTCTTCCACCATACCCACAGGTCGCGTAATGTAGAGCTGCACGTCATCAGCATACATATCGATACTGGAAAGGCAAAGTGTTATAAGCGACATATTTGTAATTTTACAGGAGAGGTAAAAATAATTTTTTTCTTGAATAATTTGCTAAAGCTGAAAATAAATAGGATGCATAGTAATGGCACTGAGTGTATTTGATATTTGATTAATTTCGTCTCCCTTAGAATGGAAATAAGAAATTTAGAAAGGCGGTTAGAACATTTAAAGGGAAAGAG
Organism: Dasypogon diadema; assembly: GCA_006980735.1. NCBI lineage: Eukaryota > Metazoa > Arthropoda > Insecta > Diptera > Asilidae > Dasypogon > Dasypogon diadema. The sequence continues at coordinate 13,308 of QYTT01081666.1, forward strand.
AACTGCACTTAAAACATTTTATAAGTCGGTTAGAACATTTAAAGGGAAAGAGAACTGCACTTAATACTTTATAACCTTACAACATTTGAAGTCTTCAGCTAGTAAAATAACTCGAATAACAGGAACAATCATGTGTCTGCATACTCTTGTTCGGAAGAGCGTATATCTCATAAAAATTGTGCTAACTACCACGTAAGGGAATGTAATTGGCGCTTA
>QYTT01081668.1:5743-36758 GCA_006980735.1 Dasypogon diadema
AAAAAAAAAGAACACTATGATTATACAACCAGACATAACTGAATATCAAATACGTAATCACATCTGCTTCATTAAACAAATCAAAATTTCTCCCAATAAGTGTAAATTGGTTTTAAATAAACGCTTAATTCCAATACACTTGCGATTGTTTTCATTTGTCGCAGATGTTTGTTGTTTGATGATTCCAAATTAAAACAAGATTTAGAGTCGTCTGAATTGCACAACATAAATAGATTTGAAACGGTTAAGGGTTTGAGGGGGTCGGCACAACCACTGATGATAATGATATTAATATATTCTTTTTAATAAAAGTTTTAATTAATTAATCAAACAGGTGTAGAAACTGAGGTAAGCAGATTTCTACTCATTCCATTTTAAATCCACAGGCCTATAACGAACGACAATCGGCCTGTACGAAAGGGCGGCAAGATTGCTCTGATCTGACCAACAAGCTGCATGAGTTCTTGCAACTATAAAAGCGATCACCTCGCCGATGAAAAGCGTACAAAAACATTTATCGGAAGGTCTAAGCCCTATATAAAAATCCACAGAGGAAACCTGTATGTCAGTCAAGAAGTATTTTACAAAGAATTTCCACATACGCTTAACTAGCGCTAATTAATAACAAACTAAAAGAATACAAGGTAGGCATACTCTTTTTCTCGACACCTAAGAAACTAGAAAAAGGAATTCTATGGGACATATGGAACTCGATCAGCAGAGCCCACTCTAGAACAGAATTAACTACATTCCCAAAGCATTCTAAGTCTTGACAAATGATTCAACTGATCCTGACCCTAGGATTCGAATTACACGACCTTGTGGACTATTAGTCACCGCGGTATTACAGGCTTTTAATGCGTATAACGCCACGCTTTACTTCGTTCTATTCAATATGGAAATTACGTTCTGGTGCGGTTCTAACTCTGAGCGCTACATGCTATGGTCTGAAACGCTTATGTAATGATGGAAAAGTTTAAACATTTGGCCACTTTTAATGAGGAAACAAAGGCATTAAAATCTTAAATAGGCTGGACACTGATCCCGCTGATCAATCAGATTTACGCCTAAAAAGTGTAGGCCACTGTATTTGAATTGAGTTAAGGTACATAACATAAAAATACCAGGCCTGCTTCCGACGATATTTTTACTTTCGCAGGCTTAAAAATTAAATTCTTTATTTTGCATTCAACAAAACGTAATTTGTTTCGCTTTTCATCGACCTCAGAGATCATGCACAACCGTCCACAACTGAAAGTTTAAGCTGATCTTTATTAAAACGTTTGCAGGAAATTGAAACGTCACTGCTGCAAATTAGCCTCCCTGGGCGGATATTATGAAAGATTTCCAGACTGCCAACCAATAAATTAGCCCTGTCTCATCCAATTCGTTCATAAATTTAGGAAATTTTACCAAATAAATATTCAACGAGAAAAGAAATAACAAATTTCTTGCTCTGCTGGCAATGTTGGAATGTTCGAAAAATGCTTAACGGAATTTCTTTCGCAAATTAATAAATAACAACACCGAAATAATATGTCCGTCTCTTTTCTACTCATTTGATTTACTGCATATAAAGTAATTTCTACTGCTCTTGAAATACTGGGGTTTCAGAAATCAAGTAAATTTTAGCAGTGCAACGTGCAACTGAAGCTGTACGCCAGACGCCATAATTTTCTAAACAAAGGAACGAGTCTTTTGGAGTTAGTTGAGTGTTTTCTAAAAGCGTACGCTTTATTAACAAATTTTAGGATGCCTGGACATATCATGGAAGTGGAAAATCACCTGTCCCGAGGAATTTTCACCAAAATTTGATGACTTTCTAATCAGTTCTTTGTTTGGACAGCGAATGATGATGGAAAATCTTCGGACTCTAAATTGCTCTCAAGTTTTTCTAATAGTTTTCCTGAGGTATTTCAGAACGTGCTATGAGCGAGGGCAGTTTGGTCGAGATATGAGAACCACGGTAAGTTTCAACACCTTTGATTTGTGATGAAAATTGTTTGAAATATTTAATTTCTATGACGTGAGGGGAAGATTACGAAATATTTAAATTTGCATCGATGTCAGCAACTTTTGTAGTGGTAGGAAAATGTTAAGAAATCATAAATCGAAGCGTTTTCGCTTGGATATCCGCAGGACTCAAATTGTGTGTACTTATCTAGTTACAGGTGCGGAAAAATTTTCACATTAAAACCCCCATCAAGTCAAATATTTCGCATTTTATTTGGGGAGAAACTACAAACTCTCACAGAATTTATTTCATTGATTGCAAAAAGTAATTTTCCTCTTTTCATTTCTTTTCAGAAAAATTGCCTCATCTAGGAAGCAGAGCTGAATGCAACACTCCCCAGAAGTAAACAGCTTGATGGGGTTTTTCCAGTTTTTCGTGCAGGATCGATCCCTTGAATTACTCCACCTTGTTGTTGGAGAGTTTTTAAGCAGAATTCATTGGCGGTTATTTACTTTTCTTATATGCAAAAATATGTGTAACAAAATAGTCTTATTTTAATGTAATTCTAATAAATAAAGCCATTTGTATCCCAGAAAATTCGTATTACTACAAAATCCTTTTGAAATTTCCAATTTCTCATTGAAATCCAGGTTTTAAAATATTTTTTCCCCTAGAATTTCAAAATTTTTCGAGGAAAGTTACAGTTTGGGAAACTCAGAATATATGTGTCGCCGGCTACAAGCGACATTTTTTTACTTGTCGCTGGCTACAAGCGACACTTCTAAATGTCGCTTTGAATTTTGGGTTCCTGAAATCCAAGTCAGACACCAGGCCACCATAACTGGTAGCAGGCAAATTTCTGGAATATTCGGCCCGCCGCCGGAGGGGAAATTTCCAAGATTACACTGGAAGTCCGAGCAAAAGAGAAAGGACTATTAGTTAATATTTTTATTTCTCTCCAACTCTTTTTTTATTACCAGATCAAATTATTCCTCGAAAATCGAAATTTTTGTAATTTTAAAATACATGTGGAAATGAAATCTTAGGATTTGAAATAAAAACAAAGTTTTTCTGTCGCACATTTTATTTTTATTAACACACGTATCATTAAGATGTTATCATGAAATATGAAGAAAATTATGGAAATGTTGTGGCAGTCCATTGTGTTGCGGATTCCTAAACACCATCGGATGAATTGACCTGAAAGCAAACAAAAATCGATTACTATTTGATTGATATGCATGCGGCTCATAAAAATATTTTGAAAAGGACATGACAAATGGAGTATAACTTCTTTTATTTGAAAAAATATTACTACACATACTCGGCATGACTTTTATCCGAGCACTTTTCCACATTTCGCGTGTGAGGGATGCTAGGAAAACCACCAAGAATATATTCCGCAACTATTCCTCTGTTTTCGATACTCCAAATCAGCTTTTTTCCTATTTATTTCGAGCTGTTTTTAATTCAATTTTGACAATTCTTAAAGTTCCAATGTGCAACTCCCGTCTCTGTTTGGTATTCAATTTAACTGTACATCTACTTTCTGATTTGCAAAATTGTTCGAATTCGAACAGTAGATAACGCTTAGTTCAGACTTGCCAGACTCATCGTTCTTGAAAACGATGTTTGCTAGTTTTTAGTTAGTCGCAAATAGTAAATATGAAAACACTGATTACTGATTATTAATCGTAAAACGATACGATCACGTCTTAATAAGAAAAAATTCGAATGTATTTTTTTTCCCTGCTCTTATTGGACGATTTTAAGTTATCACAAAAAGAATCTATCGCTTTTACAGTCAAATTCAATCAATTCGGTAAACCAAGAGAAATGACATTTTTTCTAAACATTACAAATTCGCATGACTACTAAATAAACATTACAAAGCGGAAATGACTACAAACTAGGTTTATAAATTATTTTATGTACTAATTTAAACTGTTGAATTGTTCTTTTTGATTTTAAAAATGTTTGTTATTTTGAATCGAGCATTCATAAATCTATCAAACGATCTGAATTATCTGGAAACTAACAACGTGACGACAACATTACTTAAAAATGAATTGCTGCCAGTAAAGTACATCTAGTCACTATTTACAAAATCCAGTGTAAAAGGCTTTCGAGCCCTTATTTTGCTAGAGAAAATAAAATTTCACCCCATCACTGAAGTTTCCCAAAAAGCTCAAATATCCCAGACTGGGGGAGCATCGATTTTAAAGCTCAGTAATTTGCAAATCTCAGTTGGAGCCGGAGGAACAACAAGTTGCCAGCTGTTCTGGCATTGCAAGAATTTATTCCACTTGTCCACAAAGCACATTCGATTGGATTCTTTTTTCACTACGAAAACACCTTTTCCAATCACAGGTAGGAAATTGTTTTGAAATAATCGCATATTTCTAAACTTTTGACATTTACAGCTGTTTCTATGAAAAGAGGGAAAAATTTCCGTTGAGGTTTTCTTAAGCGAATTGGAGTGGTCTGCAAAGGACACCAGCAGTTGCAATTGGATCCGTTTCTAAATTGAAATTCTAAAAAAAAATCGCAACACTAGAAATTTTAAAGGAAATATTTTCATTAGCACCATGAGAGACAGTTTCCGAAAATATTGCGCCTTGCCCTGCATTAAGACGCTGTTGATGCTGTTCAATGTCGGCTTTTGGGTGAGTAAGGAGAATCTTTTTATCTTTTTTGGTTGTACGAATGACCGGCACTGTGGCCTCATAGTGGAATCCCCCCCAGTACTACTTATTACTCATTAATCGCTATAATTAAGATCTAAACGCTTGGGATGTTGTGTAGAGTGTTTTTTTCAGTTTTTTTCCGCATCTGAGTAATTGATTTACTGACACACCAAAACAATCTGCAGAAAGGTCAGAACCCCTCGTACTGGGCTTATCACCCAAAAGAGTATATTTATCAGTCTTCGCTTATTTTTCACTTTCCGGCCAAGTCAATTTTTTTATTCTCGTCATTAGTAGACTTTTCTGAGATACTTTTGTGAAAAGATTGCAAAACAGAAAATATTTCGAATTTGTATTGACGGCGTCTTTGATGCACTGATGCGTACGTAAGACGATTACATGAGTGCTTAATCAGCTATAGGAATTCCAACACTTTTCAACAATTATCAGAGAAAAGAAATTATTTATATACTACAGAGCATCATATTTATTATCTGAGGGGACAGAATGAAGCAGGCAATGTTAAAACCATTACTTGTTTCGAAAAGATACACACTTCGCCTGATTCATAAGTGCACCAGACAGTAGTTGGGTAGTTACGGTAGACGTGCGTATTGTCCATAAAAAACACACTACCTACGCCTAAAAGAGAGAAGAGCGAAACACGCAACTTTACATCGGTATTCCTAAGTATAAAAATTTGATATTAAAACCTTAAGAGTGCAGATAAAAAGATGTATCCTGAATTTTGGCATTATGGGAAATGACCAAAATTACGTCGATGCCACGAAGTATCGATACTCGATAGTTTGTCAAAATTTTTATCGGTCCCCTATTCTGGACTGTATAGGTTAGTGTTGATGGAGCGTTGTAGAATATTCTCCACATTGCTGTAAAACGTTTGAGTATTTAAAAAAATATATCTTCACTCAAACCAAGATTTTTGAGTATTTGAGAACTAACGGGGACATATAAAAATACTCATACTCCTAACGAAGCCGAAACGAATGTGATTTAGGGCATTTTGTGTTAAATTTCATAATAAAGATGGCAATTTGTTTAGTCACAAAGTTCCGGAAAACCTTTCGTGATCGAGTTGAGACGAGTATGAAAAAAGAAAGACGAAATCCAATAACTTTTCCTACTTCTGTATTACTCTAATTAAATATGAAAATGTTAAATATGAAAGCTCGGCGGCAACCCAATTATTAATATCGCCTTACTATCCGGCAAAAACAGGATTCCAGTAGAAGCAGACTTTTCAGGAAGGATCTTGGCACAGGCTTAATCGCATGGCCATTTTGCGGAAAGGATGGTATCTTTAGAGGTAGTCAAAAAGGCCATATGCAATGTCGCGCTGTTTAAATCTATGGATGTGGGGGGGGGGGGCTGTGTGGAGCATAAGGCTTGGCGTTAGATTCAAAGAACCAGTTAATTTCCACTACAATATTTTTCGCCATAACTAGCATTGCTATGCTTATAACATTTATTTCTTTTTATATTTTTCAGATATCTGGATTGGCAATTATTTGGGCAGGAATTTGGATGCAAACTGACATGCAAAATTATCTCAAAATTAGCACAGAATACTCAAGCAGTGCACCGTACATTTTAGTAGCCATTGGAACGCTAATTTTATTTGTAGCCACTTTAGCCTGTAGCTGTACTGTAAAGGGTCAACCGTCTTTACTATATTTAGTAAGCTCACGAAAACTACATATTCCCTATATGTATTTGGATTATGTGCATAACTTTTCTTTCAGTACGGAGGCTTCTTGGTGGTTATACTATTTGTAGAACTTGCATTAGCTGCCTCCATTTATGCGTATAAAGATCGCTTGGCCGAAGGATTCGAGAAAGGGTTAAAGGAGGATATTAAACACTATAATGCTTCACAAATATCTCCAATTGATATTATTCAAGCAAAGGTAAGATTGCAGTTGAAAATCAAGAGAAATTGCATTGCAACTTTTTCTATTTTGTAGTTAAAGTGCTGCGGAATGACCAATTATAAAGACTGGTATGAATTAAGTCCCAAAAAGGAAGTACCCAAGAGTTGTTGTATACATCCTGAACAGTGTGCAGCAGAGGAATCCATTGATATTTACCCAGAGGTAATTGTATCTGTGATAAAAATATTCTTATAACCGCGCTATGCGCCTAAACTCGAAATCGATTTTAAATCTTATCAACACTAGTTTTACGGGGCGCAACACTTTGACGCATTTCGAATTTCACAAGGAAAATTACAGAAACCATTTACATTTCTCTTCTACTATAACAGGAGTGTATGATATGATGTTTTTCAGTAATACAAGTTGTTTTTTTAAATGTGTGGTTTCGTTTATGGGCCAATTTGGCGCGTGACCGTAGAGATAGAGATGTAAAAAAATGTCTGTAAACCTAGTGTTAAGGGGATTCATAAACCTAAATAGCATAAAAATTATTGGAATCCAACATTTGTTAACATTGGTGACAAGAAACATTTGTCTATCCCGGCTGGGATTAGATTCTCACACCGGCATGCACGACACGTAACTGTTAATAAGATTAGTATTAGATTGACATATAGGGTTGTTAGGAAATTAGTGTATTACTATTTGAGAACACACCCAGGGAAATTAGATGATAGAATAAAAGCGAGACCTCATTTTCTTTAGAGACATGCACATGCAGTGTTCATGCTTTCCTTAGTTCGTTCCTGAAGAGTTGACATGTAAAAGAGGGACACCCCTTTCATATTGCAATCTCCACACCGGATTGCATCATTTTCTTCATTGTTTCCCACTGCTACGTATATTAACGGCTTTTGGACAGCCCCAGTGAAGTTTTGAACGGCCGATTCTTGGCTCTGCCACTTAACAAAGTCCTCCACTAAATTGACCTATTACCGCATTGATGTGGTAATGTGTAGGTATAGACAGATCTGCTACCCTCTTGTTTTTTTAAATGTATTGCCTAAACTCGGAGGAGAATCCTATGATGCACACGGCATAGCTTAGACGGAAGGGAATTTTAGGAAAGAGGAGATTGGGAATTTTAGCTTGACGAATTTTGAAAGTTAGCCATAAGTTTTGGCATGAAATTTTTACTCTACAACATCCCAGTGCCTTCACAAGTACAATTCTCGTTAGTAGAATTGGGCTCTTTACAGGAATCTAATCAACGCCCACAGTGGAGGAATTTTACAGACGTACGCCTCTCGTGGACTACTCGGCCATCGGCCTAGCAATAAAAGAAATAAAAGTTCTTTCGTGTTCTAAAATTTCGTTTCCACCACAAAAGTCACTTCGTGATGAGTTCTGTTACAGAGTTGTTCATAAAAATGTACGGATTATCTTTTGAATTATTATCTAGTTAGATTACCACGTCGATGCAGTATTCATGCATGAAACCATTAAGTAAAAACATTAAAAAAAAATAAAGATAGAGAATCGAAATAGTAAAATATGAAAGGACTGCCATTTTACGTGATCCTGTGATTATAAAGCACTTTCATTTAGATCAGTTCTTTTTAGTTATAAAATTGAACGTAACCAAAACTGATTTGTAGAAATCTTTAAACCACTTCTTTTTTTTATATTTCCAGGGTTGCTACAAAAAACTAATCAATATCTTAAATTCGAACATGGCACTGATTGGAGCAGTTGCCTCTGGACTGGCATTTTTCCCAATAATTGGAACAGTTTTGTCTTGTTGTTTGGCTTCAAATGCAAAAAAATCAAAATATGAACAAGTTCAGTAAATTGTAGAAATCTAAACATTTGTAGAAAGAACAATGTTTATCGAAAGAATCTTATAAATGTTGAAATTGTTTATTACTTACTCTTTTTACGATTTGAATGTTCTTCAAAAAAACGTTTTTACCATTACAAATATATTTTAAGAAGTTATTTCAGTTTCATTGAAATTGTACAGGATGAAAAGATATACATTTATAAAAATCCAGTTATTTTTGCCATTTTTAAAACACCAATTCAAAATTAAAGAAAATTATTTTAGATCTATTCGTACATACTCGATCGATATTATATAATTCTTGTATTATTGCTCAAACAAGTAAATATATTATGTGTCATATTCTAGTCTAAAAAGTCTGTAATTTGTGAATATTTTTTATAAAACAAGGAACTTATAGTGGGCGGATACGGATTTGTGTACTTTCGATGTATTCTCCCCAGAAAATATTTTGTAACACTTATACAAATGTGTATTAGCGCTTTGCTTTCAAGTATCTATCTTATCCGTAAATTCAAATGAACATTGTACTGTTTTATCAAAAGCTACAATTAAACGGCTAATCAAAAATATTGCAAGTTAATAGATTGCTAAGATGGAAACACATGAATGCTGATGTCTCATTTCACAGAGTAATTAGATATTCCAAATTTTTATTCTTAACAAAAGATTATAAAATTTGAAACGAGCGAAAACACGCCAATCGCATTAATCATAAGCCTTGCTTATATGTAGGTATATCCGGTATTTAGAAGTAAGCCATGCCTTGGACATGCTATGCTTCGAAAGAAATCCTACTTAGAATAGCTTTTGCGCGGAAACACCCACAAGAGAGGAATGTTTCCATTTAAAACAAAACTGATTTGTTAATATCTGCTTTGAGCTTGTCTAAGGCATTTGAATCACATTAAATCTTTAAAGTATTAATGTTTGAAAAAAGAAATTTATCAAGTAAAACGCGCCCTTCATTTACTCCAACAACGCAACTTTAGTGAAGGGGTACTGGGCCTGAATAATTGTTGGCTGTGTGGTTACGTGATGCAAAGTAGTTGAGGAAAACTGAAACACATATTTCCGCTTCATACTTGGATTTTAATGGTAGTTGGAATTATACAAACAAAGATCTTAATTATTTATACTATTATTGTACGTCACTCTAAATTTTTAAACAATTAATAAAGAAATTATGCGAACTATTCCCGGGCGATTTTATTTTCTGTCCTATCCAAAACCACTACACATTCAGCCAGTGATTACAAAAGTGCCTTATATTTTTGTTTTCTTAATATAGGTAGTGATTTCAATATTATTATTAAATTGTTTGAATTTAGAGATACGTCTTCCGATATTTTCTACTTTCAATATTTTCAGGGAAGGTAAGGTTCCGAGTACTTCCCCTTTAAATGCACGATTTTTCCGAATCACCAAAAACTGCAATCTTTTACACCATTTGAGGAAATACTCCAGATAATTATTGTTCACCATTGAGTTTTGTTGAAAACCTTTTAAATGCAGGTACTCTAATTGATTTGCAATTGGTAGCAGATTCCTTAGCTCCATCGCAGTTAATTTTGAATATCCGAGAATGCGTAAGTTTTTCAGATTTTCACATTTTCCAATAATTCTGAAACAACTGAGGTAGTGCTTTTCATTTTCACTGGGTAAATTGTTGAATTTGAATCTCAATTTTATCGATTCTAGTTTTTGTCCAGCGTGTCTGAATAAATATAGAAATCTTTTCATATCGTTGGGCTCCTTAAATCTTAACGAAAGCGTCCGACGATTTCGGAATGTTATGCGTGATAGGTGTAAAAAGTATTTATTTACATGAGCAGTTTGATACAGGGTATAGAAATCTAGGTATGAGAAGATTTGTAGGATGCAATCGAAGTTTAGCTGCTCGATATTCATGTTGTATTTATCTGTAACAAATTATTCTAAAATTAACACATTCTCGATGTTGATTGAAAAGGAGAAAAGATGTTTGAAAAATTCGTAGCCTAACAACAAAAAATGCTACCCAATCAATTAAGACTTTTATGGCACTCAGGATTTTTCGCATTGTACGAACTCATCGGGGTCTCACTCAAAGTGATATTCGCTTTGTTGCACTCTGGATCGGCAAAAAATGATATTCCAAATAACGTTTTATGGATTTTGTCCAAGGAATTTGAACAAGTTATACTTTTGAATGTTGACAAGACTACCTGTTAGCCAGAGTAGAGATCCGCAGCCGCTAGCATAAAAAGATTAAGACCTACATGCCTTCCGAAGTAGTCCACTCGTGAAAAAGTGGGTAAAAAAGTGGTTACTTCTCCATTCTTTATATTCCACTCCACTCCATTCTTTATATTCTTCTATACCGAATTTTTCTGATTTCCAATCCATCAGCATTTTACCATTCCTATTGAAAGTCCTACAGAAACTGATGTCAGCTCAAATTATTTAACATTCTCAGTAATTCTATCTGGTTTTCGTATCGAACCCAGTTGTACAATTCTTTGTTAAATGTAACAAACAAGCTATGGATCCTGACAAACTGAGTTTACTAGTGCCACTGGACTTTACTAAAGCGCAGTGAATCACATGTACTTTCAACTCAATACCATTTCACAAAATCAACGATTAACTTAATCCTTAGTTATTTAGCAGGTCTTTTACAGACTATGAATTTTTACCATGACTACGAGAGGTGCGATCTAACAATTTCTAATGCCCGTCGTCGAATATCGAACATGTAATAAAAATCAGAATGAAATTTATGTGTAAACACTGCATAACAAATTTAAGATAAAAAATTCGGTTCAATCCCGTTTTATTTAGTGCTGCATTTGTCTGCTTAAAAAAAACATAATTTACGGCGTTTCATAAAGAATACAATTAAAGAATACAATTAATTATGAAGCACTTTCTGCAGTTGTACGTGCTGTTTTAGCTCAAACTGCCAATACTAATAGAAAATCTTTTAAATTAACCCAAGCCAATTTGGATTCACATGTGTTTACCAATTTTCAATCCCTATAAATTTCTTTTTGTTATTTAAATTTGCTACTTCAGCAGTCTAAACAACGAAAATATACAAAATATTCACCAACGGACCAAGTAGGCTCATTTCTCACAACTATAGGGGATTGTAATGACATACTCTTTACCAAGAAATGGTCTATGCTCGAATTCTGCAAATGCTGAGGGGAAATATTCATCAAAGGAGAGACAGCAATACGGAAGAAAAATGTATTAATTATGCTCACTTGCGCACACATTCCCGTTTGTGCCATATCCCTCCACTTTTAAAACTTTCCCTCCTTATTTCCTACTCCTTGAATTTTTGTTGTTAATGAAAAAGTAATTGCCACAACAGAACCATAAAAGTCAATCTATTAACAATAGACCATAAACTTTTCAAACATCCTTCATATTCACTTTTTTCTTTAAATATCTTTTACCACCAAAACATTCATCTTAACTTTTCTCATGTAGAAAGGGAAATGGAGGAAGAAACACACTTTCGTACAGAAATCATCTCAAATTGTTCACTTTTCGCAAAATTTTACACACTTGACACTGTTCTAGACTCATTCAAACAATTGTGTTTAGATTAATTCAAAATTACCTCCGTAATATACAATACAATACTTACAGATGCTATCTTCCTTTATACACCACACAGCAGAAATCTAAATTCTTTAAAGTATATCCTGAAAACGTGGTTCTTTTGGCATGCGTTTCCTTCAGCTCTCACAGCTGGAATGAACTAAACAGGCATTTCCTTGTCGCTTTTATATAATACTTTCATGTGGTAAGGTATACCTACCAGTTTGCTTTTTATCCGTTGTATACATTCGTTTGTAAGAGGTCTCAGTTTCTACGCATATTCAAAAGAATTTCAGAATTTCTAGGGAGATAGAGATAAAGTTGAGAATTTGAAATGGGGCTGTAAAATGGGAACAATATCCCATTCTGGAAATGACCAATTACTGCCTACGATTACTTGTCCCTCTCGTTCAACAGAAACAAAGTTCATTAATATCTTGTTCCCGATAATTCTAGAGGAATTGTACCTGTGTAATGTTTTTCTTGAAAGAGAGATTTGAAAATATTAAAAATGGGTATCTCCATGAAGAGCATGACAATTAATTCCTTCTTGGAATGTGTGGCAAATTGCACCTCAATAAAAATACAATTTAAAGGATTCTTACATAAATATATTAACGTATTCAGAGAAAGGTTTGGCAAGGTCTTGCATGGTTGTGCAGTTTGTTGAGGGATGAGTCTAATTGCCTACTCGCTCAAAGTCTCTCGTGCGAGAAATTTGAATAAGGAAATAAACACTGTACCAAAAGTGAAGAGCTTTCATAGGGCAAAAAAAAACTGCCACATTGTTACTATCACGAAAAATAGTTACAATTGTTTGGGTTTTTTTTGTAGTCTAGGTATTCAGACGTTAACCTTGTCATGGAACTAACCCGTGATTTAATAATAATATAGAAATATATAAAATAATATAATATAAAAACCAAGATTACAACTTGAATTCTAAAAGATCTTTTGGATTTTTAAATAAATGTATTAATTTTAAAATTTCTCCCAATGGCTTTAAGTTAAAGAGAGAAATAAAGTAATCTTAAATAATAATAAAAAAAACGACTAGAATTGTTACATGAAAAAACTAAGCATAACTGTAGCCTATTTCACTGGGCTGGAGCCCTTTGGAGTCATGGAAACATTGTGGTTAAGCAGTGAGGAACAACAGCTTTCCACACTTTTCATTCTCAGTAGATTGCTACTCCCACTCAAACTGACAGCGGTTGATGCCACTGTTGTCCCTGGGCGCTTATAGCGATTTTTATATTTAACACCTGTGGAAAGATATATTTGATACAATATCAAATTTTGTTTAAAAATACCTTGGTAACGTTACCTAATCTATCTAAAATTAAGTACCATACTTTCCACTTAAAAACAAATATAAGAAACACTGAGAAACCTTGCAAAGCATTGTACAAATCCACCACAATCCACATGAAAGTATGATTCTTGTTATGTGCTACTGTACTGATTATTTCCAGGATCCAAGAAACACCCATTACTACGAAAAGTTTGAGGTTCATCGTGAATCTGGCCTTATTCATTCCTAAACGTTTCCTGAGAATTGGTTTTTCAGCATTCGAACTCTGCATTCGATCAATCTCTCTTTTCACTTTATTACAATATTTCAGTGTAAGGATAAATAGTATAATGTTGCAAACGATTAATAGTCCTGCTGGACCCACGAAAAAGATGAAATGAGGAGCAACGTCCACTACTAAAAAGAGCACAAAAGATATTAATTGTGAAAGAATTTGTGTTTCGAAATTAATACGATAAGGACATAATGAATTTTCAATTTTATTTTTATCATGCAACGACATAGAAATTAAAATGAAAAGCATAAAAATGGATGTGCTGAAGTATGCGGGGTTTGACTTTTATACATAGATTTAAAGCTTGAATGGGAATTAAAATTAACTTGCAAGGTAATGAGAAAATTTTTTAGGTGAATTGCAAAAACAAAATAAAAACATTAGCGGAATAATTATGCGTATTAAGCCAACAACAATTTTTATATAATAATTCAGTACATCTGAAAATCAAAGGTTTAGAAACTTAAGATTATAGTGACAAGACACTATTTTTACAGAGAACATCTTCGTCAAAACTAATTTGAATATAAGTAATCCTTTGTAACTCGTTGTATCCAGCTCCTCAACATAGCCATTTACAACATCACTAAGCCATTTCTTCAAGTTAGGAAACAAGCAGGGAATAATTCAAAAAGTAGTTTATGGATTTTAGCCATTGCAAAAAACACGCACCATAACCTTTTCGGTAGATAAATTCATTGTTGCATTTTTTCGGCGTCAATTGTTTAACTGTTCTCTAATTTCTGGAGTCGAATAGGTTTCATCGACAGTTACAAATCATCGCGAGAAAATACTCGAATCATATTGGAATCGTGTTAAAAGGTTTTGGAAAATAGTCAGCCGATTCAATTTTTGTTCTGGTCGAAATAAAGGCAGCGCCCGTTCTGTACACATTACTATATGCAATATAGTACATATTTTCCTCACTTTTACCCGATGGTCCTTCAATACCATACGGTGGCCGTTTTTGGACATCTAAAATGCGACTCATTTTTCGAGCTCATGCAACGCCGCATAAATTTGGCAACCCAGTTTTTCAGAGCCTTTTAAATGAACTATTTACTATGAAATAAAGACTAATGATAGCTCTCAGTTGCAACATTTAGACTTGCTGAAGATGTCTCCAAAGAACGAAATTCTTGGTCATATGTTTTAGGCCGTGAACCTTTTGAAAGACCCTCGTATTGATTGGAAGTGAAATCCATTCAATTTAATTTAGAACGCCAAAACACGCAGTTAGTAATAAATCTCATAAATAGGACATTTCACAATTAACACACAAAATAAATGTGCATTGACCTATAAAAACAAACAGTTTTCATTCATTCAGTGTAATTTTGATTTGAAATGGAATGTCTTTTCTTCATTATTAAGATCAATCTACTGATTTAATGAATTGCGATAAATTATAAATCTCAGAAGAATATTAGTTGCGCTTAAAATCATGGTTGAAAAAAAGAAAAACATTTTTTTTTTTAAATTATATTATATCCTAGTCAATTAATGTTAAAAAGAAGGGTTGCTTGTTTTTATTATAATATATTTGGTAAGTGTCATAATTAAGGAAATAATTTGTTATGATCAAATGTAACAAAAACTTCTATCATTAATTGAAAAACATTTTTCTAAAATCATTGAAGATTGCTTACCGATTCCGTATAAGATTATAAACCTCTGCCGACTTATCCTATAAGAGTTTACAGCAACTATCTATATGTAAAAAAGGATATCTCACAGAAGTTCCAAATAACTAATGTAGTAAGACAGGCTGAACTATGGAATTATTTTGCCCCTCGTCTTGCACAATACGGTTCCAAATAAACGATAAAAAAGTAAACGACCTTATGAGTTGTATAAGAGATAGATCTGCACAAAATTATTTTGAAACCAGAAGGAGAAACATGGAAATATTCCAATGCCTACCAACACTTGACCAACCATATCTCTCAGAAAACCTAGGCCCATATTATACACAAAATAAAATATGTAGCTCCGCTTGGGCTTAATGGGGTTCAGAGCAATTACTAGACCTCAGAGGTGTATATATTGACAAAGAAGTCATTCAAACGACTAAAATCACAACTCCAAATATCCAAAATTATAAAGAAAATTTTGCCGATTGAAAACATATACACAATCAAGCAAATTCTACTACAATAAATTTTAAAAGAAAGCTCACACTGTCGTACAAGCATTTTTTGTTATAAGCATGATGTATTAATTTCTAGTAACAGTAAATTTAATAAAATATAACACCTACCTTCAAACCAACAACTTCCACCTCCGAAGTTCGGCCTAATCTCCTCCGCTAGTATCTCAGATTGGCTCAACGCTATAAGTAATATTGTCATTACTACAGGAAGACCCCAACCGTAAAGTGAGTAAAATGCAAATCTTCGTCTTTCTTCCCTTCTCCATAGGCGGTGGGAACGTTCCGATGAACTGCAGTAAAATAAAAATAACAAAAATTTAAGACTACACAATAAATGTCTGATATTTCTTAATTATTTATCAATAGAATACAGTCTCATCACAAACAATTGTTATGTGAACTTTTGCACTTCTACTCCCACTAAATGTGCAGAGCTGATAATGATAACTATTGCGTGAAAAAGAACTATAAACGAACCAACATACATCATAATTACAGAACTGTGACATATATAATAAAAGTTAATTAATAACCAGTGGGGTATCTCAGAAATGAGTAAAATTCTGGAAATCAATAAGAGTCGACCACTCAGCAGCAATTACAAGAAATAATAACAGGAGAAATCAATTACTACTCCTACTAATCACCTGTTGTTATAAAGGATCCACCTAGAAAAGTTGTTCTGGTATTCTTCGAAATCCATTTGTTTACAGTAAAAAGAAATTTGCAAACAGCTGAAACATTTCGGCGTTTTTAATCCTCCATTAAAAACATCAGTTGCCGCCCGTAAATTTCAAAAATAGCATTGAACTCATTAATAAAAGTGTCAATATTTTCTGCTTGTATTCAATAATGACGGATTATAAAAGGTACTTTTTCATACAGAGCAAAGTTTCCAGGAGGCATGGGATACTATAAAAATTAAGAATAGCTCGTGGGCGATGGGTGTGAATGGATAAAATAAATTTGAACATTTCAGATTTCCTCATTTCTCTTCGATATCTAATTGAAAAGAGATTACACTGACCGGCACATATCAAAAGTAAAAACACGTTTAGAGATTTCGGCACATGATGGACAGATGGTGTCCAATCTTTTAGAATTTGAAATTTTCCACATGGGTGTGTAAAATCACCCCACATATAGTTTTCGTCTTTTGACATTGGTTGCACTGATTTTTTTGTCAATATCAATAAATCCTGGACGATAGAATAATTTAAGCAGAGAAACTCAAATGCTTAGGAATTGATCATAGAAATGGATGGCACTGCCTTTGGCTAATGATATCATAACAATTCTACAGAATTTCTTTCGTTGTGAGAAGTTGATTAAAAGCTATTCTATACGATATCTGATCTGGATAGCTAAATATTTCGACCATTCCTAGAACGCTGTGAAGGTTCAATAAGCGGCATTACCTTTTATTGTTACATAGAGTGAAAATTTTGTGACCGGTTTTGGCTTTAAAAAAATATCTTATTTTCCAAATTTGAAATGTCTGAGCCACAACTCTTGCATCCATTATTGCCTAGTAACTGTATTGTATTACAGCCTCATACATGTGTAACAGGCAGAAGATCGTTTACAATTCTAAGGAGCGAACTGATATTTTAGAAAAGTTATTATCAACTTGAAAAAAAAATTATATCAAACAAAATATTGTTCTAGTTCCTAAAATTGAATCTTATCATTTGGTAAATTCAACAAGCGGAAATTCAATTTATCAGACCAATTTTTATCAAACATTTGTTCACCCAACCGTTGAAACTGCTAATCTATAAAGAAATAAAAAAAGATAGGTAAATTACCTGAAGGTAATCCAGATATCGAAACACATGACGTTCATCCAGGAGAAGGCAGACATTAGACTGAAGTAAAGAAAATACGCTAAAACAAAAGCAAATTAGAAGTCTTATCACATAAACAACTATTTTGACAATCCTACCAAAACAATTGCACATCTTATCACCCACTTGTACAATTTTACCAATTGCCATCACCAAATAAGCTGCAAACAAACTCAGCACAAGACATATTAAAATCTTGCCCGGAAGATTTTGTAGTTTTGGCACACAAAGGTAAACAAGTAAAGTGAGGACAGAGAATGCACATGATACGAATAGTCCGACTGGATATAGACCAAATCTTACTTTATCCTTGCCTGATTCCTCTTCAAAGCAGAGGAACGTAAAAGGCTGAAAATTAATCAATTTATTACTCATATCAGTGTTAATTACTGCATAATTACCTCAATTCCATCGGTGGTATTCACAAATTCAATACAGTAGTCAGAATTTTTGTATACTGCTCCTGATTGCCACGGTAAATGTAAGGATCCATCAATATAGTGGAAATAATGTTCCTCGTCTGGTACAGAGAGCGGGTCAAGAATGTATTTTTCGCAAGTTTGGCCCCTAATGATGCCATATTCTGCAATAAATTACGAAAACCAATTTTAAACCCTTTCTGATGTTATAATAAGAAAAAAAAGTAAATAGGTGTTAATTTTAAATTATCTCTGCATGATACAAAAACTAAGAAATAAAATATTTCATCAAAACAACGAGCCATCTCTTGTGGTACGATTGTTAAGCTCTTGTTAAGATTGTTGATATGGAACTATCAGCTGAACACCAAGATTATCCGGATGGATTTTTTTTTGGTTTGGGACATATTAAGGAATACGTCTGCTTTGCAAAAATTGATGCAAGTCAGCATCAAGATCAGTTGGAAACATGAATTCTGGAAATAGCGTAACGTAGGCTTTACCAGAGTTCCTTAATAGTTTTCGTTCATATGTTTTACATGTGGATAGATTTTTGGTACTTTTTCGAGAATTTTTTAGACTGGATACTTCATGCGAAACAGACTCAGAAGTTGTTTTCTTTCATCCGAAATCACAAGATTCGGATTCTTGATCTTCAGCTGATGGTGAGTATGATTCTGATAATGGAGGAAACGGCTCGAAAGGTAAAAAATTTAAATCTGTAGTAAAATTTACAATAATAAAATCGAAAAAATTTTTTTTGAAAAGTTCAGCAACCGTCACAATTGCTCATTCTTCATTTATTTGTCTGTCATTACTACTTTTCTCTTTATAATAACATCCGCTTCCTGCAGCACCAACTCAAAAATGATAAAACGCTATCCTCGATGACCAGCAAAAAAAAACAAGTTTCCTGAAATTATGTTTTTCTTCTGCGTGGGAAGGGGAAAGTGATCTATCCCATAAAAAAGGAATTAGACCATTTTTACATTAACATTTTTAGGAATAACATAAATAGAAAGGTGGTAAATACAAACTTCATAGAGAATTACGTAAGTTAGGGAGATTGGATCGCTTTTTATTTCACAGATATTTTTTTTCTGTTTTGTTTGGAATCGTTAAATAAATTTTAAAATGTCATGAGTTCGAGTCCTTAACGCCTCATACAAAAAGAAATAAATTGATCTGTAATGTAATCAACTTCTTAATATTTAGTCAAATAAAGTTGTACGAACTATTGACTTAAATCAAATGAAAAGGTGTTTAATTTAAATAAATAAATGTTGTGTGTTTAATTTTCAGAGATAAAGTTTAAACCCATTGAGAAAAGGTTTTCATTAAATGAGGAAAGGTTTAGTTTATTTAGGAAAATATATAACTCTTAAACAAAAAAGAACATGACGGTAGATGACTTCTCCCTTGAAAGCCTTGGGTGGTAACTAACTTTAAATTTTTGTATGTGATGGGTAATACGAAAATTATAAGCCCTTTTCGATTTTATGTTGTAAAAGCCTTGAAGCCACGTTATCTAGAAAATTACTAGAATTGTTTTCCTACCTTTTATTTACCTCCATTTTCTCTATCATCCCTTTTAATTTAATTATGGTTAATGTGCATAACGTCCATTCAAAATAGAATACAGATTATAAATGAATGGTAATTTGAAAAACTGATCACATCATTAAACATACGTGCGGAAAAATTTAGAAATCTCAGCCATGAAGTATAACTCAATCAAATTACGTTCAAAGCTATTGTCATCTATCATACTTCAACACATAATATTGCCTGAAATCCTTTAACCAAAATCAAAATTATTTCACGTAAATAACGATAAGAAGCTATTAACAAAATAATATAGCATTCCAGATAGCCACATAAAATTCCTCGCTGATTAAATAAATAAGCTTTACTATTGCTTTATATCACATTAGCAAAAAACCCCCTTGAAGCTGTGAACTGACCTGCAACAATCTTCTGATAAAATTACTAGGATTACTCGCTGTGAGCAAATTGAAAAAATGTACGAGGTCGCTAATATCTTTTTTTCTATTAATTCTAAATATAGGCGAATATTATTTATTTGCTTTCCTAAATGGAAAACTCATGACGAAATGGTAAATTATTCAACCCAGTAACAAACATGTGGTAACCACGCTAAAAATTAATAAACGGATACAATTATTCAGCATTTAGAGATTATGTCTCCTAAGTCCTTCAGCTTAGGTAAGTACCCATCATAATTAATTCTTAGTGTCAACCCAACTTCATAAAAGCATTTCACACGAATTCTCTTCTCATGACGCACATCTAATTATATTATTATACAATCTAGTCAATTTAGAAAGATATCGCTAGTATTAAAAGATAAAGAGACCTTTTGGAAGATTGATTTTAATAATTGAGAAATCGGGTATTTTTTTGGAATAATTCCAAGATAAATTTTTATAGGACTTTGTATACTCAAAAGGTATAAATTCTCTACGAGACACAAAACTCAACTGTTAGGGTACCTTTTGAATGTTTTCATGGTTCCTGTGTATAATTTTATTAAAAAACTATCCACATTCTTTAATACAACAGAGTTTTATTTCATTTTACACTTACCAATTTTTATTTAAATTTATTTTATCGTAAAAGAGCTGCTTTATAAACTTCAGACAAGGTTTTTTAGGCATAATTTTTTTAGAATTGGTCCGTACCTTCGGAAATAATGGGAATCAAACAATTCGAAATAACTTCCTTATAAATTGATCTAAGACACGCACATATCTTCCATTTTTTCTGTGTGAGGCACCGAATAATTGTTGATGGGTCCTTTTCCACAGTAGCCTTGAGGGCCTCGTCACCGTTAGGGATTTCTCGTTAGCTTCATTTTTAATCTGTAATTCCCAGTATCGGATTCAGCGAACCAACGGCGAATGGTTCGCTCATTACATGTACTCTCTCCAAAAGCAGAATTTTTGTCCCACGCCGTCACTGCAGCTACAGATCCCTTTCTAGACTCAAATAGAAACAGGGCCCATAAACCTTTCCCAGAGATCATTGTTTCACAGGAAAAAAACAAGATATATATAAACCACGGAAAAAAATAAAAATACTGCTCACACGCTCTACTACACAAGTCAATAGCACTCGGTTGCAAATCTTCACACATCGGCTCATTATGACGATCGCTTGGGAAGTGAACCCGCGGATGGACATTTTATATGAAACGACGTAATGTTTCTTTGGAAAAGCTCTTCAAATTCTAATACTGAATCTTCGGAATAGCTTGAATTAGCTGGGGTTAAGTGTAATAATTTGGAAGGTTCCCCCTCCTTGCATGTCAACAGCACCTGTTTAATATTCAAGGGTTTCTAAGGATATAGTAAAGCCTCGTTTTTATTCAGTCTTATGACGTTTTGATTTGCATGCCGATGTTGGTGCCTAATCGCAGCACACTATTTTACTGGGATAGGTAAATGTTTCTCAGCACCCCGTTGAGAAGTGCACCTTCTGGAGTAGAAGGGAATTTCATCACCATCCATTTTTATTACAACGCTGCGCTGGTCAATTGTAACTGATTCAAATATTTTAAATGATATAAACATTATCATCAGATCCAGGCGGTAACTAAATATCTCCCCACGATAATTATCTCTCATATTTTATATCCATCTAGAGTTACTCGTCCACACGTGTAAGTGATTATTTTTTAATTAGTTTAAAAGCGAAGGGTTTGAATTTCAAAGGATTAATCATAGCTACAAATGCCATTTTTTTACAATTAGATACTGCTCCCTAAGCAAAGAAGGAAAAGGTCAATACATAGCACACCAGGAGTCGCAGCTTTCTTTGCTTTAGATAAGTTGTAAAAGGAAGGCAAATATGGTGGCTCAATTCTAAGGAAATCGATAACAAATCTATAAAATTACACTTTTATTATTAAGATATGTTAAATCCAAATTCTTGCGTCACACCGTCGAAATTCTACAAAAATACCCTCACAATGCATCGTCTATTTGCGCTTGAGATGTTTACTTTAACCGCGAGGCAAATAAACAAACTCGGAAGCTTCGCATGAGGCAATCAGACCAATGATTGTTTCAAATATTTCAATACTCGGTGAGCAAGAATCACTAAATTGTGTCTGTTTTGTAATTACCTCTGGGTTCAATCTGATGAGCTCTAAAGTTTCCGTCAGGAATTGTTTTGTCAGGAATCAATTTGTGGAAAGTAATGTTATGATCCACATGATGTGCAGCACACACGGGGACATCATTTTCACGGATATATTTCTGTCGGTCGTCACAGCATCTACGTACGCATGGTATAGAATCACAAACTGATGGACTATTGCACGTTCTTGCCATGAAGGTGACCTTTTGTCCAGTTTTGCGTTTGGTACTGTTGAAAACTGCTTCCAAACAGAACAGAGAAGGATGGAATCGCTGGTTAATTTTACGTAAAACTAAATAACTGTCGGAAAACGCAAAATCATGACGTATTGAAAAATACTCCACAATCACTTCCGTCTCAGAACAACCGAAGGACTTATTTGAAAAAATAACTGCGTGATCGAAGAGCTCCCCGAAGACTTCTGTCGTCAAATCACTGGTAACACACGTCCTTTGCTCAGAATCATAAAACTGGCCAACAGGACAACATTTTCTAATAACACTCACTTCATTTCCACTATCTCTTCCACACGTGATGGCATGATATTCACCATCTAATTCGTAGATACAACTATCCGTGGAGAGGGAAACTTCTTTTGAGATTTTCATCAAAAGTGGATTCCCACAAGATGGAATTTCACTCCTATTACTTTCCCTTACATGGTATCCTTGTATAACTGAAAAGGATTTCAAATGTCCTCTGCTCACTGGTACACATTCAAATTGACTAGCCATAAATAATCCTCGACTGGAGTCTACAAATTTGTACCCGAACGGACAGCATGCAGGGATTTCAATCGAGGACACCGTACATATAGAAAACACGAGTATTAGCAGGAAGCTCATGCTTCCATTTAACTGGCTGGAATTGGTCATTAGTGCCAACCGTTCTTGGACATCTGTGTGTCCAGTTCGACTTTTCGCAGCGTACTAACTCCTGCGAAAGCTTCCTCTTCGATATGATTAGAAGCTAGATAAAGCTCACAAAGGTACACGTATTTCACCAAAGTAGACAGAGACTGCTATGAGTCACTGCGTTTAAGTGCTTAATTTTCTTCGGTCAGAATGATAATATTATTAATCTGGAGGAGTTTTCGATTCAAGATTTCTTAGAAAGTACTGATAAGATTTTGATTGTGAGCTTTCTGAAACCTGTACCCTAGTTAATTCTTTGATTCTCCTTCGTAAACCCATTAATTTTTCGGGTGGTGGTTACGGATTTCACTTTCTAACGCCATAATTTTCCTATCCTATTTTATTTACCTTGTCTTAATCCGTAATTTATTTGGGGCTTATGCGAGCAGTTCCCTTCAGTGCAGATGATTGATATAGGCGATTACATCCACGATTAGTCTGCAAGGAGTCATTATCTGCAGAAGTATTCCTAAGCTGACCAGTGTCACTTACAAATATTTGTTCACATTTTTCACGAAGAAGTTTTTGCAGCCTACACATGGAAAATAAGTAGCAGAGTTAGGCCAGAGAGGGACTTAAAACAGAAGACGGTCCTGGAGACTTTTCTGTGGAAACGTCGATAGCGTCAGTAAGATATCGGGGTTGGAAAAGTTTCTATCCAAAACACCCACTCAGCCGGAATACATATTAGTTGTCGATAACAACGAAGAACGTGCTAATTCGATTGGACAACCTTTAGAAGTTCTGTTAGAGGAAAGCTTCCTTAACTGCTTCGGCACTACTGCAGCCATAACCGCCATACCATTTGGACTCTTTCAAAACGTTCAGCACACCCCTCTTGTTGATATATTCCCCGGAAATGTGATAAGAGGTTAAAATGGTCTTAATACCCTCACTTGGAGTAAACGGCTATAAAGGCCTACATGGTTTTATCGGCTAGGCAGCATCATTCGATCCACTACCAAGGAAACCAAGGAAAATTTATTCGTTAATGTTTTGCCAAAATATTGTCCAGATCCATTTCATACAATGTGTTATAACAATCATTAAATCTCGTAGACACCAATAAGAACAACTTTAGAAGTTCTAGAATGGTCAAAGATTGTAATTTTGGGTTAATACATTACAAGAGAAGCTATGCAAGGATCACAATTTGATAAAAAGGCATTGATGTGTTTAATAAGCTGCCAGGTGCAATTTAAAATGAGAATAGATAGCCTTGAAGGCTACCAAATTATTAGTTTGTTAAAGAAAATATTTATTGACAGTTGTAGTGCTATACTTTCTCAATAAACTTGTTTTCTGTTTTTTTTTACTTTGTGCATAGAAGTTTCCAGTAAAACGTTCAATTAACAGTTATGTAAGAGGCTTGCACCAAGCGTCTAAGCCGCAAGCATCATTCAGTACTGACAACTTTAAAATATTTAAAATTGACAATTGATCAGAATAGTCTTATAATTTATATTATGCATGAAATTATTTTTCCTCATAAATTCAATCATCTTTTCCCCCATTTTAAATTCTTTTAATTTTGACACAAAAAAAATGTATAAATTTACACTTATTTTGTTGGCTCTACTGTGGTATCAGTATCAAAATTTAAAACTTTCCAAACTTGGGTAGCATCATTTGAGACTGGTATGGTACCAAATGATGCTTGTTACCGCTAATGTAGAAGCTCGCTAACTAAACTGTACGGATGGTATTTCAGCCGAATTGTTACAAAAGCTGCTTTTTTATATTAAGCACTCACTTGAAATTCAAAGCCTGAAGTTGCCACTTTCAAATTCCCACATTTTCCACAATGACTTTGTTTTCGCGGAAGCCATATCCAAAGCCACCAACTTTTTTAAACTTTAAAGTCACGAAAATGCTTAAATAAATTAAAATTACTTCTCAGAGTGGATAAAAACCCCAAGATTTTTAACAAACACTTCACATAACCACAAAGTCTGGAAATATCACCGGCTGTCGAAGTTTTATTCCACCAAAAAATTGGGGTAAGTTCTGAACTCATTTCCCCAATTGAGTTTATAATAAACGCACTTGAGTAAGTTCTGAACCTACAATAAACGCTTCGGAGTAGGAAAAAACACTGACTTCGACTTGTAGCTCTAACGGTGCATCTCTTTTACTTCACGAATAGCAAGCACGCCTTTTGTCTCGATCTTTAGCGTTTGTCGTAAACACTTTTAACAACTAGTAAGTTTAGGGTTTCTTTTAATCCTTTATCAATTATCAGACATTAATTTTTACTGAAACATCCGTTGCATTCACTGCAAGCAACTGTATCTTCTTCTTCTTCTTCTTCGACTCCACAGTTCCACACATTTTCACTAGTCGCACATTCGGCACATTCTTTCGTCTCTCACTCAACTCAAAAGCCGATGCTCTCTCTTCGTACAGGTTGGAATTGGGATACGTCAAAATAATTATAACCTCAAACTCCCGTGCAATCGCTGCAATCAGTTTTATTCTATTAACTTGCGAATTAACGATGTAAAAAGTGAAATGAAAGCATTTAAAATGGGAGATGATTGGGAGGATTCCAAAACCAAATCGATTGAAAGAAGCATACTGCAAAAACGCAATGGAAACGGCCAACTCAATGGATTTCCCGTGATACGTAAATCCATAAATGGAGGTGAACAGGAAAGCGCGCAGAAAAAATTGAAATTAGATCAGAATAAAGTAAACAAACAGAGTAATTGTAATGGTGAATCATCTCCAGTTAAACCTTTGGATGCACAGGCGATCTTGCAGCAGCGAAAAAGCCTCCCAGCCTATGCAGTTCGTGAAAGGTAAGCCGGATATTATCGAGCACAGAGTAGTACACTAGAAAATTTTTTGTTCCAGGCTTAAATTAGAATTTAGACGAAATGACACACTACTTATCCTAGGAGATACCGGCTCGGGGAAGACAACCCAAATTCCACAATTTCTCCTTGAAGCTGGCTACGGTAACCTTGGTACAATTGCTGTGACCCAGCCGCGTCGAGTAGCTGCAATTTCCGTTGCTAAACGAGTAGCTCAGGAAGTGGGATGTAAACTGGGGACAACAGTGGGGTTTACAGTGCGGTTCGAGGACTGCACATCGCGTTCAACAAAGATTCGGTTCATAACAGATGGATCCCTGTTACGGGAAGCTATCTCGGATCGCTTACTCAAAAATTACAGCGTTGTAATGCTTGATGAAGCGCACGAGAGAACTATAAACACAGATGTTCTCTTTGGTATTGTAAAGGAAGCACAAAAGCAAAGGAAATTTCGTGGTATGCTACCGCTAAAGATCATCGTCACCTCAGCCACTATGGAAATTGATCCCTTCACAAAGTACTTCGGTGTCAAGGGGATGTATCTGCAGGGCCGGACCTACCCAGTGAGAGTCTTCCACGTGAGAGAACCCCAGAGGGATTACCTAGAAGCCTGTTTAATCACAATATTCCAAATACATAGAAATGCGCCTCCAAAGTAAGATTCCCATGAAAAAATAGTTTTTTCGCTGTGATAACGATTCGCATTTTGCAGCCACGACATTCTGGTGTTCCTCACTGGGCAGGATGAGATCGAAGCGATGGCATACACTGCAAGGTTAATAGCTAGGGTAAGCAGTCTAAAGTAGTTGTATTTCTTGTGTATACGTGTGTATCTCCCATTAGACCAACGAAATAGACGCGCCAACATTGCGTGTGCACACCCTTTATTCGCAACTGCCTCAAAACAAGCAGAACGAGTGTTTCAGACCCTCAGCGCCAAACACTAGAAAGGTAATTTTGGCAACAAATATTGCTGAGACATCGATCACCATTCCGGGTATTCGCTATGTAGTCGACAGTGGCTTTGTTAAGCGGCGAACCCACGATCCTGCCACTGGTATGGAATCATTGAGGGTGGTGCGAATATCCCAGGCTCAGAGCTGGCAGAGAATGGGACGAGCGGGTCGGGAAGCTGAAGGGTTTTGTTATCGGACGTACACAGCCGATGAATACGAGAAATTTGAAATGATGCCAAAGCCCGAAATATTAACAAGCAATATTACATCTGTGGTAAGTTGGCAAGGTCTAGTCTAGTTCTGGAACCCGTGTAACATAGGGTGTGTGCTACTCTTTCCAGATTTTACAGTTACTGGCGTTAAGGATAGATTGCAGGACATTTGATTTTATGGACAAACCGCCTCAAGATGCTACAGAAAACGGTTTTAAGGAATTGAAACTCCTTGACGCAATCAACTCTGTAAATACCCCAGAGCTTACACCTCTAGGAAAGAAAATGGCCATGTTCCCACTCGACCCTCGTTTTAGCAAGCTGCTGTTGACCGCCTCAGAGTATGAATGTTTAGAAGAAATGCTTAGTATTGTCGCTGTTCTGTCCGGGGAAAATGTTTTTGTTAACAGTTCCGAGAAGCGTGAACAGGCAGCACTAGCTCACGCCAAATTTGAATCAAAGTACGGGGACCATTTGACGCTTTTAAACGTATTCTCAGCATTTCAGAAAACGGAAAAAATAAAGGTGAGCAGAGTGGACGTTAAAGTACTGGGATTTATGTGCGTATTTCCATTTCAGATGTGGTGCAGTGACAATTTCCTCAATTGGCGGAATTTGCTTTATGCAAAAGATGTTCGAAATCAACTGAAAGAAATCTGCGAAAGATGCGAACTGCCTCTGTCTACTTGTGGGACTGATTTTGATAAAGTGCGAAAGTGCCTTCTAGCTGGCCTTTTCAATAATATCGCCACCTTGCAACGAGACAATTTCTACCTGACAGTGTCTAGTCGTCAAAAAGCCAAGATTCATCCATCTAGTGTTCTTAGCGGGAAGAAATCCACGTGTGTCATATTTACGGATATTGTTTCCACCCAGCGAAATAACCTTGTTTGCGTCACATCAATTGAACCTGATTGGATTAAAGAAATTGCCCCAGATCAGCCTCCATTTAATCGGATTCAAATTCTAGCGAGTTCGTGATAGAAGAAGGAAAATTCTAAGTCTGTAGTAAGTTTTGAGTTTTTTTTTTTTGTACAATTTTGTATAGTGTTGATTTTAAGGATCAGACAGCTTTTCTTCTGTTTTTTTTTTTTTTTTTAAATTTACGTTTTAAGTATAACTCACTCATTTCATGAAATGTATTCCTTTGACCGTGTACATTTTTCTACACAATTTCTCTTGTAAAATTACCAATTCAAAGTATCTGTATAAAGAATTGCAATTAAGATTAGAAAAAATAAAGGTTAATTAAAAACTAAGAAGATGAGGATTAATTTCAATAAGAATAAAAGATTAGAACTGATCACTGCCAAGAAGGAATTGAGACGTTATACCTCGCCTGTTTATAATGGCCTGACTACAGCGTTCTTCATACATTTCGCGAATCTGTTAATTCCTAAATTGGAGGTCTTCAATTCAGAGGCTGCAGGAGCAGATCATTATACTCGAACCAGTTCTTGCGTTCCCGACCGCAAGAGAAGACTCTCTCACAAATACCTTCGGATTGCCACTGGCATCCCACCCAGGTGGCTCAGGTCCACTTGGATGCCCCACAGATAATCTGCTAATCATAATAAAGCATCAATGGCAGATTTCGTCGGGGTACCAGGCAGGGCTGCCTTTGTCAACAATGCTTTATGACTGCCTTGAGACCGTTCTTGGCAAATCTTCGTTGATTGCTGCGGGAATATTCAATTCGTCTCCCATGTACCATTGTGAGACTTTTCCTGCCAGCGCATGCGGACGATTTCGCTATTTTCGTACCTAACGACGAGGTTTTGTCATCAGTTCGTGCTGTTCTTCCGCAGTACGAGCGATGCACGGGTGCAAAGGTCAACCTAAATAAGGCCTATGTTGTGGTGGATGGTAGGATCGTACTGATTCTCCACTCAGCACACAGTGGACAAGTATCTGCCTGAAGTATTTGGTTGTGTATATTGAACACGAAGGCAATCGCTGAAGAGATGGGCGTAGGTGAGCAATACTACATGCTCTCCGTATGTCCTTTCTTCCGTCACGACTGGTCTTAGAATTTGTTTGCTACTGGTTTCGATTCGCTAATAGATCAGTTCTCAATTTATTTGTATCGCGAATTACCACAAGGTTCAGGAAGGAAGAATTTCTTATTATTTTGTTTAGAAATGAGCAGCTTTTTAGTGTTTATTCTGTTGTCAACGAAGAAATCCCAACCATTGGTGGACACCGACGTAATTAGAACTAGGCCCTGAGGCCTAGTGTTTATGCGTCAATCTCCATTAATGCCCACCAAACTCATCCATGAAATCTTGTCTTTTAAATAAAAATAGAAATACTCACCGTTCCTGATCCTTTCAGATGTTTCAATTCTCTCCAAATGTTTTAAGGGACTAGTTTATTTGCATGCAAACGATTCACAAATCATCATAGTTATTCAGCATAGTTATTTCTAAAACTAAAAACTAAATAAATAAGGCTATAATGTTACAACAACAACACACAATACCCCTTCTTCTAATGGGATAAATATTTTTCTAAGCGATCCCAGAGAATTTCCACGGCATAAATTTGGAAGCACTTTGTAGGGGTAATTATTTTCCGCCCGGTCCTTTCATCTTCTGTTAATCCAAAGTGCTCAGCAATCACATCGTCAAAATCAAAAAGCGTTGATAAGTATTGCTCAAGAGGTGATAGCTCTGTTGTTAAGTCCCTGTACTTTCTAGAGAATACTTTTGGTATATCATTATTTTCTACTCCATTCTGCTGTCTCGTCCAATCTTCTATAGGAAAATTCAATCTGAGTGGCGTATCATTTTCACTTGCCTTTGTATAGTTTGTATTTCTGTGCTCTAGACCCAGAGAACCCCTGCCAAATTCTAAAAACCATTCCTCGGCGTATCTAATGAATCTAATAGGATAGGCAAGCAAAGACCTAGAGAACAATTCTGGGTGGGCGTAGTTTAGGTATTTTCCTATGCACCGAGTAAGTGTAATCTCTGATGTGTAGTAATTATATGACGCTAGAATTTGACTCGCTACACTTCGCAATGTTGAAATACTGGTCTTTAAAGTGCCCAGTACTTTTTTGTAAATGTATACTTCAGGACTAAAAGAGAAGATGTTTTTTATATATAGAAAGACTAATGGGTGTTATAGTTACAATTCTTTCGACTGATGAGCTGGTGGAGATGGTAGTACAATTTTTAATATATCGGTGTACTGTTGCAGTTCTACACAAAAGTTCTGAAGCCCTCGCAGCAAATTAGTGCCAGGAAAATTCGGGAACCTGAAATAAAAGCCAAATAAATAGAACATTCTTATGAAATAATAAAATTACGTCTGAAAATCATAAGTAAACAATATTTCTTATTTTGCTTGATTTTAATTGAACTGAGAATTGCACCTAGTTGATTGATCTGCCAATCTCGATCGATATCAGTAACTTTCCTACGAGAATTTGCCACTGCTTCAAATGAATCCCGAAATTTAAGAAGGAATTCGGAGTAGGAATTGAGCCTAGCTACACAGAGAAATGTAATGTAATGTAATGGAAATGTAATGATGTATTGCGAAGGCTAAAAATGTCTGGCTTTGTAGAATGCAAAGAAGACCGTCTGTGAGAAGGAAAGGCGAGAAACACGGATCTCTAATGACTATAAGTGACTGCCTTTAGTAGGAGGATAGTTAACGAAGGTAGGAACCCCATTAAGTTCATCTGAATCGAGGTTGCAAGATATTGAAAACAATAATAGATACTTCTCTAGATCACTAGTTACTGACCTGATGCAATTATAAACAGCGTTTCATGTGAAACGCGAAGAGTTTCATAAAAGAAGGGTTTAAAATTTACATTTTTGTATTCACGAAACCTATCAAAATTCAGATGGAATACCTTTACAAATTTGTCAATATTTATTGATAATTTACGTTGTTGAACAGTTCATAATAATTTATAATCACAAAATGCAGTAATTTCAAAATGTATAATTACTTACTGTTT